>CAUYPK010129811.1:0-22727 GCA_963574355.1 Loris lydekkerianus
CTTGAAAGTATGATGTTGGTATCTTAATAGGGAGGCACTAAATAGGTAGATTGCTTTGAAAGTATAGACATTTTTAACAATGTTGGTTATTCCCAGCCATGAGCATGGTATGATTTTCCATTTGTTAATATCCTCTGCTATTTCTTTTTTTTAGGATTTCATTATTTTCTTTATAGAGGTCCTTCACTTCCTTTGTTAGGTATATTCCTAGGTATTTCATTTTCTTTGAAGCTATGGTGAAGGGAATTATGTCCTTAATTAGCTTCTCATCTTGACTGTTGTTGGCATGTACAAAAGCTACTGACTTGTGGACATTGATTTTATATCCTGAGACATTACTGTATTTTTTGATGACTTCCAGGAGTCTTGTGGTTGAGTCTTTGGGGTTCTCTAAGTATAAGATCATATCATCAGCAAAAAGGGAGTGTTTGACCTCCTCTGCTCCCATTTGGATGCCCTTTATTTCTTTGTCTTACCTAATTGTATTGGCTAGAACTTCCAGCACTATGTTGAATAGTAATGGTGACAGAGGACAACCTTGTCTGGTTCCAGTTCTAAGAAGAAAAGCTTTCAGTTCTACTCTGTTCAGTAAAATATTAGCTATAGGTTTGTCATAGATAGCTTCCATTAGCTTAAGAAATGTGCCACCTATGTCTATACTCTTCAGTGTTCTAATTAGACAGGGATGTTGGATTTTATCAAATGCTTTTTCTGCATCTATTGAGAAGATCATATGGTCTTTGTTTTTGCTTCTGTTGATATGGTAGATAATGTTAATGGACTTGTGTATGTTAAACCAGCCTTGCATCGTTGGGATGAAACCTACTTGATCATGATGTATGAATTCTGTCAAACCTTCAAGGAAGAACTTATTCCCATACTACAGAAATTATTCCAAAATATTGAAGAGGAAGGAATCTTCCCCAACACGTTCTATGAAGCAAATATCACCCTGATACCAAAACCAGGAAAAGATCCAACTAAAAAGATTTTCAGACCAATTTCATAAATGAATACAGATGCAAAAATTCTCAACAAAATCTTAGCCAATAGATTATAATTATTAAAATTTCAATGGTAAGCAGAAAAGATTGTATCCTACTGTGCTTTGGAAGTATTCTAGGTATCTCTACTATTAATATTTACAGAATATTTGGTAACTGTAGTGATTTTTGAAAGGGGGTTACATTCCAATATTTGTGAGTTAGAAAAGAGAACAAAGAAGAATGCTAAACCTAATAGGTAGTTAACTCTTCACAGTTCAGCTAAATTTTCTTGGTAAGAACCATTGGAAATAATAGCCAAATTTTAGCAAGCATTTGTTATTTGCTCAGTCACTGGCCTAAAGAGCGTACACATTTTCACTTTAATTCTCACGCTGAATTTATTAGATCTTCCCATTTTGGGATAATAAAACCGTGATGTGGAAGGGCCAGAACACTAGCAAAAGAGTAGCAGGCTTTGAACCCAAGCACCCTACATCCAGAGGGAGTGAGCCCAATTTATGTAGTCTACCACCAGGTAGGAAATTCTTTTAGTTATCTACCCAACTCCCTCAGAAAAAATATTTAAAACATAATTTATATGGTATAAATACAAGTTTTCATAAAGCTAAATGCAAAATTTGCATGATTTTATAAAATATAAAACCAAAAGAATTTTCCAGTCTTATAGGTGGCAGTTTTTATTGTCTCCAAACTTCCCCAGCTGTTATTTCATTGGAAATGGATGATGTTAAATCATTTATTCAATCAACAAAGAACCAGTTAGTGAATTTACAATTTTGTTGCTTCTATCAAATTGCTGTAGAGGTTTTCTAATCCTGTGCCCCAAGGAACAAAATACTAGTTAATGTAATGTTTCAAATACAAGTCAATTGAAGAGTGTGAAAAAACTTTAATCCAACTTTTTCCCCCTCCTGTCACATAGATAAAACAGCTGTGGGAGAGTGTGATTAAGATTTTTCACCTTTCAACTGGTTGTTCCCGTGTTGCATAGACCATGCCTGTAAATAATTACACTGCTAGTTGATATCCCCTGGGTTTCTTAACCAACTCCTAGAACCTCAATCTTTTCTCTGATAGGTTCATTTGTCTATTAGAATAAAGGAATGTGGTCATTTTCAGTTTAAATTTTCTTTCCTCTGCCACTGTTAATTACTGTTCTCACTTCTCAATGCTACCAGCTGCTGCCACTAGAATGAATAAACAAATCAATTTTATGAGATACTTAAGAGAGAATTTAGCAAGATGTCCTCAGAATGCAGAGGCTGCACACTGAGCAAAGACATCCTCTTGTCTCATTCAAAAATCTAGTTCCAATAGTTAGAAAGAAAATTGGGGGACCATCAGTAAGATTTGTTGAGATCTAACAGCCAAAGAATCGATTGTGTCATTTTGAAATCTGAAGGGAAGGATTAATTTTTAATTATGAACTTTGCTTAACTTTTATCTACATAATAATAAAAAATAATACTTAAAAATGGAAACAGTCATAAATTATTTCTCATTATGACCTGAAACAACTTGAATATGGAAAAACATTTGAATGCTATTTCGTATGTTATGTTTTACGCACATGGTTAGCAGTATATTTAGGGTATTACATTATGAATAACAAATTTTAGTAAAAGAAAGAAAAGATATATCTACATCAATCAAGTGATCTTAAAGTTTTCCACACTTTGTAAATTAAGGGTTTGGTCTAATTGAAATAATGGTGACAGTATTATGAAAAATATGTTTATCTGTGCAGCTTTAAGCAAATTTTGGTGCTTAAAATATTTGCAAATGATAATAATTTAATTTTTTTCTGTGTGCCTAATTATTAAAAAGAACTTCATATCAGAAAGGATGGATACAAAGCTCTTTATGTGCTGTGCTTTAAAGAAACTTCAAAAAATAAAACTTAAACATCAAAAGATAAATTGGGGCTATTTTTATAGTTGTTCTCTACTTTTCAGAATAAAACTGAGCTGCAGAGGCCATGCGTGATGTCTCATGCTGTGATCCTAGCACTCTGGGAGGCCGAGGTGGGTGGATTGCTTGAGCTCCAGACCTTGAGACCAGCCTGAGTAAGAATGAGACCCCATCTACTAAAAATAGAAAAACTGAGGCAAGAGCATCGCTTGAGCCCAGGAGTTTGAAGTTGCTGTGAGGTATGACACCATGGCACTCCAGCAAGGGTGTAGACTCTGTCTCAACAACAACAGTAGCAAAAAAAACTGAGTTGCAGGTATTATTTTTCCCTTGGTTGGTGATAAAGAAACTGAAAATATAAAGTCACACAGGTATGGGAGTCTAATAAAATGAGAGCTCCATGGTTAGAATCTAGGGCTTTCTATCTCTGTGACATGAGAAAATGCTGCATGTCTGTGACACACCAAGGGCCCTGGCCTTTTTCTGAAGGCAGGACCCACG
Source organism: Loris lydekkerianus (assembly GCA_963574355.1). NCBI lineage: Eukaryota > Metazoa > Chordata > Mammalia > Primates > Lorisidae > Loris > Loris lydekkerianus. The sequence continues at coordinate 3,420 of CAUYPK010129811.1, forward strand.
TCACTAAGCAATTTCAATACTCCTATACTGTAAGCTTCCACCTGGTCCTAGAAGCCTTTTCTACTCTGCCTACAGGAAGGATCTTACTGATCAGTTGGCGTTAGGGTACAACTTAAAGCTTGTTTTTGGTCCCTGGCCCTTGCATTTTTTACTAGAGCAAATTGCCTCTTGAGAAACTATTAAAGAATGGCTACTTCTCAGATGCTCTGAGGTTTAAAATATAAAAACTCACATTATCGTGTAGCTGATTAATGTTTTCAAAGTCATCCATGAGTGAATTTTAAAGAGATTCTGTTCAGTGCATCAACTTCTCTCTGAAAGCATATTTTCCTCTTTGGAATGCTGCTTTGGGATAGTTCATTAACACACCATAAAAAAAAACTAGCAATTTTGCCAACTAAAGAGTTCTTTAGTACATTTAAATGCTCTAAAATAACGCAGACTCCTGAAGTGCTCTCTCTGGGAGTTGGTTATGCATCAGTATATGGAACCAAGAAATTAAAAAATATATTGGAGCAGGATTGTCCGACTTGTTTTAATGCTTCAAGTGGGATAAGATTAGGAAACAAACACTACCCAGGAAAGCCCTTTTGCCTCAGAAGGTTTGTTGAGTGAAGTCCTGATCGTATTCTGGCTGTAGCCAATATGCTACATCTGTGGTCCTTAAAGCTGCCAGTGACTCCAGTACTAGCAGTACCAGGTGGAGCTGTCTCCATGATGGAAGATATTATTTAATTTAAATATCTGGATGTTTTGTGACTTTCTCCAATAAACAAATCAGTTTTCAAAAGGTTTTCTTTATGGGGACACAACTATGTTTCTGATGTATAGACTGTTTTCACATTTTTTTTTTTTAATCTTTTTCCAGGCTCCTCAGATATACCCTTCCCACTATACTCACATTCATTCATAGCTGAAGGGCATCAAAAAAGGAGGCTACAATATGTCCTCAGGTATGTGACTGCATACTCCAGTAAAATCTGGGTACTCTTTTAGAGATTCCTATAAAGGAAAAAATTGACTTTGAATGTAATGTTTAAGATTAGTCTTCATATTGATACAGAACTATACTTAACCATTCTCTAGCTAGGGTAGTGATTACAGAACAATTCTATTAAAAATTAAAATTAAAAGAAATATATAGATACTAGAAAAAATTAAGTTACATTCTTCAAATTTTGGTTTCTTTTCATCTTCCAAATTGCTCTTTTTATTACTTGTAAAACTTTGGGGATATCCTAAATTGTCTAAATCAAAAGTCAGGTGTGTGTAAATCACGAACACTTTGAACAAATGCATTACCTAAGTATATAATTGTCTGCTTTTTTCAAATCAAAAATTCTGAGTGGTTCTCAATGTGACCAAATCTTGGGGTGCTGCTATTTGCTTGGTGGTTTTTCTCTTTCCAGTTATTGAGGATATGTAACTATGGATTGAATAATTTTTCTTTATTTTTTAAAATGTTAATACAATGACAGGGCAAGAAGCAACAGGAAGAAATGAGACAAGCGCACGCCCTGTGAGGTGGTGAAGCAGGATAGATAGGTTACAATTTCTGGATATGCACCTTTGACTAAATAAAAATGTTAAACCTTTTCAAATAATGATTTTCATGCTTTACAAGAACAAAGGGTCTGCTCAACTGGCCACGACATTGTAAAACTTAGACTTTCATCCAATCTTCAGGAAACGGTCTTGTGAGAGGACGCCAATGTTCCATCCGGGAAAGATTAGTTCCTAATGATACTATTCAAGCTATTTTGAGAATGGGAAAACTCTTTAGGATTGCAGTATAAATGTGTGTATTTGTTTGATGTCTTACTTCCTTTGCCATTATTAGTTTTCACTTTCCTGGGCCTGCCTCTATGACTCTAGATACCAGAGAAATGAATGTGCAAATCACACAAGTTCTTTTTAAACTGTGCCCTTTCCTAGGGGTCAGACTGTGTTTTTCTACATTGAAATAATCTAACAGTTTGCCTATTAGCACTCTCCACTCAAAGCACAGAATACTATTCTAGATGGCATATAGTTTTGGCTTATTTTGTCAAACAAAGGACTGCAAATATTTGGAGCTCTTCCCTTTTTTGTTTTAATTTGACCAATAAGAAAATCTTGTCCATTTACCCAGAAAACGAATATACAGAGGGTGCAAAAAAGTGTAAGCACGTTTTAAGAAAGTAAAAAAATTATATATTCAATTTGTAATATTCAAGACACGTTTAACTTTTACAAGAGATACAATATACAAGATAACAAATGTTATTGGCATGTTTTCTGTATTACAATTTTAATATCATTTTTAAAGAGCCTACTATTTGAGAGAAATTCCCTGGGAGGTTTTATATTTCTAAGGCCTACTGAAAATTGACCACTGAATCTTAGACCAAATTCTTCACAGCCTAATGCTTCAGGCATAAGTGCCCTGGGAAGCCTCATGACCGCCTCTTCTAATTCCCTGTATTTTTATGTATCCGTTCACCTTGTCTCAGCACACTGCAGAGGTCATCTTTCTGCACCATATGACCTACTTGTATCTTCAATGATTCTGCTTCAAAGTCATTTCCACAAAAAAGCATCATCTGATTTAGTAAAAGTTGATGGCAGTGCCCCATAAATACCTCTGACTGCTACTTCTCTTTAGTTAGATAGAGTAAGAACCTGAGGAAGAAAGCTTCAATCTATACTTTCTTATTTAAAATATCCTAATTAATTGGATTCTGTGTCTACTTCATCACAGCACCTATAAAACCATGGTCATGTTTTGAAACTTTATGTGGACCAGTGAACTTTCCCTGACTGATCACCCTAACTAAATTGTGCATATATTGTAAAAGAAAAGCATATTGGAAAATGTGAATATGATAATGAAAGCCCCACTGGTATTATTTAGCTGATACTAAATAAATTTAACTGAAGACAATATCATTATTCGTCAATCTGAATTTTTCCCATTATAGTTTGTATGTTCCCAAAAACAAAAGAAAATGCATTTTACTTAATCTCATAAATCACAGTATAGTACTGTTCTTTTCTCAGAAATGGAACAAATATTTAATATGTGCATAAGAATGATGGTGAATTTACACAAAGTTTTTTATTGATACTAACTGGTTACTACCAGGTTAGCAGTGACAGGAGAGCAGGACAGGAATTCACTATTCAGTTAAAAATGCAGAGTGACCAGAACAAGTTCTCCAGACAAATAGCTTTTTTATAAACTAAATGTTGTATAATCTGTCTTCGTTTTTTATCAGCTGGGTCTGACATCCTAGTATATAAAACAACCTTGTGGAAAGTCGAGATTGCACATGACACCTAAAGTCACATTATAAAGTGTTTCAGGAAATGGAAAAGCAAGTATCCAATGTACTCATCACTAATATGAAACCAATAGATAAAGAACTACAGGCCCACAGGAGAAAAAAACACAATTACATTCAAGTGGGGTTGGAGGGGAAAGGAGGGCACGAGCAAAGGGGTGGAGGGAAGGCATTGGTGGGCTCTCACCTAATGGGCACAATGTACAGGTATACAGCATACTCCCTGAATGAGGGGCTCAACTACAACTTGAATTTTACCCTAGAAATGCAAACAATATAATGTAAGCATTTGTACCCTAATATTAATCTGAAAAAAGAAGTGTTTCCAGAATAATAATGCTCAATGTTCTCCAGTTGCCCCAGAGCCCCTTGGACCAGTGTATAGGTACCACATTAATGACCGGCAGGTCTTGTCTTGTATTTACGTTACTTTGTTGCCAATACTCTAAAACAGGCGTCCTCAAAATTTGGCCGGCGAGCCACATGAAGTGGTGTGAATTGTATTTGTTCCCATTTTGTTTTTTACTTCAAAATAAGATATGTGCAGTGTGCATAGGCATTTGTTCATAGTTTTTTGTTTGTTTGTTTAACTATAGTCCAGCCCTCCAACCGTCTGAGGGACAGTGAATTGGCCCCCTGTTCAAAAAGTTTGAGGATGCCTGCATATGCTCTGTAAATATTTTAACACTGTGCTAACTGACATATGAAGCCAGTACAGTTTTAGAGATCAAAAAAAAAACTTAGACACACATATTTGTACATAACAGACAATTTTTTTTATTGTAGAAATGTTATCAAAAAAAAAAAGAAAGAAATGTTACTAAATGCTCTCTTAAATACCTAAAAATAAGATATTGAATTAACAACATAAGATTTTATAATAATATAAGAAAAGTAGTATATGGAGGTACTGGAAGTTCTATGTAGCTTATGCTGTGGATGAGAGGAATGTGATTAGGAACCATAAAAGATTAGGCTGGGTGTGGTGGCTCAGAGTAGTAGTAATCCTATTACTTTTGAGTCTGTAGATGCAATGCTCCCACTTATCAGGCTCTAGATGAAGGATTTCTGATCCTCATCCCAGGATAGTTGACACAATGGGTGGCTGGAGGTACTGGTGGCAAAGAATGGAATTTTATTTAATCATATTTTGGGATATTTTAATTTGTCTTATTTTTCAAAAGAAAGATCTACTTGGTATTCCTTAAACCCTTTGCCTTTTCTGTTCCTTTGGTTAAAATCTTCCTTTTCAGTTATACTACATAGTTGCATATATCACTGGTAGATGGGCTATCCTCTGAGATAGACATTATGCTGTAAGTGAAACTTAGAATGGCTTTATATATTTTTCCTCATCAATCAACCTTGATAGGAAATTTTTGCTTTTCCTCATCTTCTAAAGGATAAGAAAGACCAACAAACCAAAACCTAACAGGGAAAGTTCAGCTGACATAAAGCCCACAATACGTGGAGAGGAGATCTGAAATATGACTCCACTTCCAGATGGTGCTACACAGAGCCAAATGGGAACTAGTTTTATAAGCTGCTCCATGGTTAAAATCAAGTTATGTTAGGTAATCATGGTCTTCTTTTTTTATAGCAGATTTTTCAAACGTGACAGATATTGAGTTAGGTTTAGAATATGGGCTTTTTTTTTTTTTTTTTTCTCCAGTAAATGATTAAGATGCATCTATTAAGGTTTCATGTTGCAACATTCACTGTATATTATTTCTTAAAAAAGAAACTTAGACATACATATTTATACATAACAATTATTTTTACAGTAGAAATGTTAAAAAAACAAACAAACAAAAAAGAAATGTTACTAAATGCTCTCTCAAGATCCACCCATGGCCATGAATTTCTCATGTGTGAATTTAATATGAAATAGAATATGTCATGAATATATATGAATGAGAACTTAGTCCAGTGAGAAAAAAACATTACTATTGTCCAAAACATAAACAATCATTTCAAATCTTCTCTTTCTAGAAATAAAACTCAATCATTCTTAAATAACATGCTATGAGCTGAACCAACTTCTTTATACAAAGCGTGTATTTAGGGCTACAGCCATATGTATAGTTACAACCTTCCCTTAAACTCCCCTTTGATGTTATGTACCTCACATCATGTGCATGCTTGAAAGAGATGATGCAAAATGACCCACAGCAGCCAGCCTGTCCCAGGGACTTGGATTAGTTATTATACAACTTTCAAATTAAGAGTACCTCAATTCTCTTATTGAATGTTCCTAATTTCTTTCACCAATAAAAAAAAAAAAGAAAATGTTAACTACTAATTGTATATGCCTTGTGGTTCAAAGTTACGATTTTGAAGAAAAGAAAGTCCATTGTGGGAAGAGGTAAATGTTGAGATTTATGTGTAATTATTTCAGATGTTTCATTCTTTTTATGTTTATACAATTCAAAGGGGGAATCTGAGACTTCTTTTTAATTTTAAACTTATATTGTTATAGATAAAGTACTCTGAATTATACAGATATGTTCCTCATTTTAGGACAAATTTTTAACTTTATGTTAAATTCTAAGTAAGAAATGACACTCAGTTCCCATTAAGACTAAATTCATTATTAAAATTGAAACCTGTTTGTTTTGATAGTAATAATATAATTTTATATGGAGTAATTAATATGAGGAAATACCAAACATCTTTATGACCTGAATCTCAGTATTTCAGGACTAGAAGGTACTATGATCGATTTTGGACACTTTGATTATAAAGATTGTGAAAGGCGACAGAAGGTGATGGCTCAAAGGGCAGGTTTTTGACTCACACAAAACTAACATTGATTCAGCTCTGTTTCTTAGCCAGCATCCCTGGATAAATTATTAAATTCTTCATACTTACCACATGTTAGACATGATGCCAAGCACCTTATATGAATACTCTTATTTAATTCTCACAGTTTTATGCAGTAAGTGTTATTACTATCTCCAATTTTATAGAAGAGAAGATGATGCTTTGCAATTTTTAATCAATTTGTTTAAGCTGGAAGCATGTTTGATACAAAAATCACATTGGTCTGACACTAAGGACTATGCTATTATATGCTACACTATCCTGTTCTTTTTTTTTTTTTTTTTAATGTTTTGACTCAACGTTCCAACTTTCTTTTTTCTCCTTTCTTCCTTCTTCTTTCCTTCCTTCCTTTCATCTCTCCCCCCCCCCCCAACATTCAACTCTATTACCTAGGCTAGAGTTGTATCATTGGACTTTCAACTCTATTACCTAGGCTAGAGTTTTATCATTGGACATTCAACTCTATTACCTAGGCTAGAGTTGTATCATTGGAGATCAAACTCTTGGGTTTAAGCAATCCTCCTGCCCCAGCCTCCCAAGTAACTGGGACTATTGGCATGTGCCTGCACATAACTGATTTTTCTATTTTTTGTAGAGATTGGGTCTCACTTTTCTTCAGTCAAGTCTCAAACTTCCAGCCTCAAGCAATCCTCCCACCTTGGCCTCCCAGGTGCCATGGAAATAAGTGTGGATGATCATGATGGGCCTCTAACTTTAATATTGTATTAACGTAACATGAGAGTTTTTTTGTGATAAAACACAAAATGAGTATATATGAGAAAGTACCTGGAAATAGTGAACCCTGAATTATCAGTGATTAAATCTCCTATTTCTTGATATTCAACCGAATGGGGGCTTTTGCTTTGCTTTGTTATTATTGTATAGGACAGACACACGATATCAAGACCAAAGTCAATTAATATAGTGCCAATTAGGAAGTGTTAATTAAAGAAAAGGCCAAATGGCCTGCTGTTCTCCCAATATGGAGAGCAGCCCAGACCACCAGTAGAGTTCAGCTTATATAATGTGGGCTGATGCAGTCTTGGGTGAGTTTGTGTGATTAGAAAATTACAGAGGCAGGTATTGTTTAAATGCTTACAGGATATACAATAAAAAATAATCACAGACATACACTCACATTGGTTTTAGTCATTCCTTCTAACAATATCTTTCTAGCCAACAAGTCTGGTTGGGCCTTTCAGTATGGTGGGGGTTGCAGAGGGCAAATTAGGGAAGCGTTGCCTAGTTTCTGCAGCTCAGACTTTTTTAGTACAACTACCTCTGCTTCCCCCTTTTTTTCCTTCTGTCTCCTTTAGCATTTTATGAAACAATGAACAGTTTATTATGATTTCTTACACACTTATACTATACTTAATGTCTAATGTTTTCTACTGTTTATTATTAATCTTTTTGTTATCTATTTTACCTACTCCTAAATTATTGTTAAGCCTTAGTAACTTCTCTAAACTACTGTTAAGCAGTCTCCCTCTCTCCTGCTACTGACTGTGTCTTGCTGATTTAGCGATAATTTAAGGGTGAAGCAAAAAGGAAGTCAACAAAGGGGGGTAAAAGTGACAGGATTTTTATCTCATCTCAATTATTGTTGTTGCTACACAGAGAGAATCATGTGGGCTTCACGTTAGTTCATGCTAATTAGCATATAACAGCAATGAGTTTGTTTATGAGAAGGTATTACTTCAGAATTCTTACCACATTTCTTTGGGCACACCAAAACAGTTTAAAACAACTTCATGTTATTCAAGAAAATGAGATAATTTAAAATATTGAGAAAGTAAGAAAACACTTAAACTGCTTCTGGAAATTGGACAAATTGAAGGTCAAAGGAATTAGAGGTTCTTGAACCAAATGGGAACGGAGGCTTTTTGGCTTCATCTTATTTTGGGTTTCTGAAAGCTGTAATTTGGAGATTTCAGTAGGAATTAGACTCTAACTGATAAAAGCCTGGAAATTAGAGCATCCTAAAATCTTGTTATAGTAAATGATTACAGACTCCACAATCCTCCTCCTCAGTGGTATCCTGTAAATAGGTGCACTCAACTTGCTGTTTTAGCAGCCCTTCTCTTGATAATTATGCAGCTACTGTCAAAATTACACAGTGAACCCATCACACCCTGGGTCCACAGGGAATAAGCACTGCTTTTGGCATTTATGGAGTGGTGTACAAGGCACTTAACATCTGACAATGAAATAATATATGGGAAAGTTGTAAAGTACTGGTCAGCCAAGAATTATTATTGTTAATGCTAATACAATTCTATTTCTTCTGCTCTACAGTGAAGACTAACATTGGGAAGCACTTTGTAAACATACATTGACTTATGAATGTATAATTACAAAGTAATGAACTCTACATTTTTCATTTTCACTTCATAAATGCATCCAGCAAACATTTATTAATGCCTAAATGTTTTATGGCATGAATGTATTTCATTTTCATGTCAAGTTAAACATTTTAGAGAGAGTAGGAATTACCAAGTATTTATCCAATGTTTCCTCTAACTCTGGAATTATTGTCCTAATCTCTGCACTGGCCTCATGCCTCCATTCTCCCTTAGAATTACCAGAAAGCAGCGAATTGCTGCTGCACAGCCAGGCACATGCTGCACCCTGCTTTCTGCTGCCAACTGCTTCTGACAAACCTATTTTTGACTTATATTTAGAAATGAGAGACAAGATAGAGCTATGGAAAAATATTTTTTAAATTGTGTTCTGCAAGATTAAAATATACCAACTAGCTGCATAAAATAGGTTTTTGGAGATTTTTCTGAACTTGTTAGGACCATTTGTTGATAAGGATTTAAGAATGAAAAGAAATAAAAGGGTAGTCTCTCTAGACTACTTTGAATTTCATTTGTTGCCTTATATTAAAGCACAAAATTTACTAGAGATTTTTGACCTATCTCTAGGCTTATAAAAGTTCCCCAAACTTTTTTAAGGTTAGTATTAATCTCAGATACTTACAGCCCTTCCTTTTAAAACTTTCTTTTCATTGCCAACCTTGAAAAGAATTGGAATTTTGTTTGGCTGCTTTGAGTAGTTATTATTAGCACAGCCCATTAAAGCCCCATGTTTACCTTCTCAGAGAGTGAAGCAACAAGGGTGAAGTGTTCACTTGACTTGAATTGAAAGATTGCAAAGCAATTAAGACATAGTGTAGCTAGTTCACGTCTGAAGCAAGTGCCTATATGATGTGGTTCATAATCAAAATTAGAGCCATTTACTTGTAATGCTTTTTCAGGTTCCATTACTTAAATTATAACACTAATGTCCATTCCTGAATAAGGCTTTGATATACAGGATAGGAGAATCTGCTTCCTAATTGGCAAAGTTTCAGAAGAGGAAGAACACTGATACATTCATATCCAGAGACTAGAAGTGCAACTGATTTGTTAGTTAGTGTTCTGCCATCCAAGAAAATCCTGTTTGCTGACAATGGATTCATTAGAACCTCTCTCCTGCTGCCAATAGGCACAGGAAAAAATGAAATTTTTCTGGCAGTTCCCAGTGTTGATGGAAGAATCAAAGTGGCCTTCAATAGGCCCATGGTAAAAGGGGAGCTTTGTTTTGTGTTCCAATAGGCCTGAAAATGGTTAGTTTGAAACTCAATAAAGGTGTGTGTTCTAGGAAGTCAGAAGAGTTGTTTGTTAATATGCTAGGCTCCAAGGCAGGAAGCAGGGTTAAATGTGTCACTGGAAAATTTATGGTGCATGCAAAACACTTCCTGATTTTAGGTCCCTGAGGGATTCTGTATTAATAGAGAAAAATCAGAAGGAAAAGCCTTTACTGTGAGCCACAAAAAAGGATGACTCTTTAGAATTAAGAGCTTTAGAATTAATTTGGGGTAAATTTTTTCAAAATGAAATTTACTATTTGTTTTTGAGAATGTTTCAGTGCTTCAGTTAGTAATTGACTGCAAGTAAATCCTGCGAAGTGTGTGTGTTTGTGTTGGTAACCAATATTGTTTCTAATACTTTTTGTTTGTTGAACTTGGCCTGCAGCCTCAGCGTTGGAGGAAGCTGAATATCTTCCCTAGTGCAGTACATATGTATCCATGTTTCTACAGAATGTGACCCTACAGTGATTTCCAGCATCCTTCACTGTGTGTTTTGGTTCTGTGTCTTTTACTTAAAAGAGTTGTTGATGGCTCAATAAACCTAGAGAAAGATCTCTATCATAAGATAGACAGTAGCTGAAGCATAAGACTTTCCCTCTGAGTAATTATCCCCACATCATTGTCAACAAGAAAGCATTGAAGGTTGTTTTGAGTATTTTGAAAAATGGTCATAAAATTTGTTGTTAGGGATTTAATTTCTCAGTAAAATGTGAAGTGTTATAATTGCAAGGTCCAAAGGTACTTGTACAATCAATTTCATTTGACTGCACTGATGTATAATAAGAATTAAAATGTTTCATGTATAAATTTAAGCACAGAAAAAGAGTGTTACTGGTATCTTCATCACTTATAAGTCTGAGGATAAAAGGTAAGTCAGATTAATAGTAATAACTCAAGGTATTTTCTTACCTTAGATCACAAAATCACTTTCACTAGGTGGTAGCAATGTACAACTGAATATCCTCAAGGTACTGATCTGTGTATCAGGCATACCTGCTGCTGTCATCTGAATGTTTATGTCCCTCATTAATGGAATTAGTGCCCTCATGACAGAGACACCATAAGGACATGTCATCTCTCCCATCGTGTGAGGGTGCAGTGAGAAGGCACCACCTGAACCAGAAAGTAGGTCCCCACTAGACACCAAATCCTCCTTGATCTTGAACTTCCAAGCCCACAGAGCTGTGAAAATTAAATTTCTGTTGTTCAAAAGCCACTCAATTTATAATATTTTGTTAAAGCCTCCTAGACAGACTAGGACACCTGCCATACTTTTAACCTATGGGCTTCAACACAACAAAGCCACTCACTCCAGTTTCCAATGCAAAGCAAAGACGCTCCTCGCCCTTTCCTTGAGAACACATTTAAGGGCAATGTTGCTGCTTACTTTGAATTTTAAAGAATTAGAATTAAATACATGATATATATAATACTGCAGAGGTCAAAATAAACTCATTTTTTGTTTTTACCCATTATCTACCTTAGTTCCTAAAGTGGAGAATTTTAAGTGGCTTGTTTAAAATATTTTCAGTATTATCATCAAATACAGCTTATTTCATAACAAAGTTGTTAAAACTACATCCAAAAACAGTTTGCTAAATGCCCATTTAAGATTTTTTTTTCTTTTTATAACTTTTTCCAGTAAAAGACAACTACTTTCTTCCTAATTGCTGAGTCCAGGATCCTTGGGATGACCCTTGTTTGATATCACTTTTCTTATACCACATTCTATAGACCCACAAGTTTTGAGGTTGAAAGTCCAAATTTGAGGTGCTTTTCAATGAAAGATTAATCTCACAAATATAAATTATAACAAGAATGATCTTTTCATTTGTAAAATTAGCTAGTATATATTGAATATTAATGCATATTGAAGGGTACTGTGAATTGGCATTCATTCAAGATTGGTGGAAGAATGAGTTGACATGAGTTTTCTGGAAAACAAATTTGGCTTAACACATGTTTCCCCAGAAATATAGTATGAATTTATCCTAAGTAAATAATCAGAGAAGTCTACAAGTTATGCTCAATATTGGTCATCAAGTTAATATACTAGTAAAAACTTTATAGTAATATTCATATCCAATAGGAAAGATGAATGCAATAGAAAGACTAAAGAAATTGTGATTCATTCATGGAGTTGAATACTATGAAAATATCAAAGTCATATGTTACAAGAATCTTTTTATATTAAAAACATTTAGTATCCAAAGTTAGGAGAAAAAGCACATTAAATTATATAAGTAATAAAATGTCAATATTCTAATTAGATCATACGACAAACAGTTAAAATAGTGATGGTTCTGTATAGGGGGTAGAATAACAGATACTTTTAATTTTATTTAATAGATTACTTTTTATTTGCTCATTTATGTTTTTTTCATTTCTAAATATTCTATAATAAATGCTTAGTATTTTCATAATAAAAAAGGTCACAGAATTATTGAATTTTGAATTAACCAAAACATGTTTAAACACTACCTGTTCAAATAGATCATCCATGACACCTTATAAAAAGACTCTACTACTGGCCATTTTCCTTTGCCCTGTGCCAATCTTTTTTACAACACTATTCTCTCCTGGTATTTATAAAATTGTTCATTTGTATTTTGACTCTCAACCAATTTCCACTAAAATGTACACTTCCTGAGAGCAAGGGTTTTGAATGTTTTGTTCATTGCTATATGACACCAGTGCCTAAACAACGTGCAGTGCATAAGTATAAATAATTGTTGATTGAATAAATAAATGAATGGGTGCATCACTTAATAAATAAATCACATGTCCCAGCCATGTAATGTTAAACAAATCTTTTAACCCTCTAGATCTCAATTTCCTCATACATAAAATGAGGACAGTAAGGACAGTAACACATAGTAGGACCTATCTTATAAAAACGTGAACAAGGATTGAGAGGATAAATGTCTATAACACAGAACCCAGCACACAGTGACTATTCTAAAATGTTAGCCATACTCTTTATTAACCCTGGTTTGTCCATTATTATGCTTATAACTATATTTTTCTCTCCTTCACCTTTCCTCGGTTATAAATATCCTTAGAATTATGCGCTTCAGTTAGTTTCCTATTCCCCAAAGCCTTTTATAGAGCTTTGCACATAGTAGGAAAAATAGGGCCATTTACAATCATAAGCTTAAATGATCATAACATACCATATGTTGATTATCTAGATGTTGACTTCCTGGACAACCACTGCAATTTAGTAAACCTGTCACAAGTGCTGAGTTTCTGGCTCCAAAAGTCAATAACGTTGATCAGCATTGAAAGCTTTGTTCTTTTTGTTTTCAAATTTTGGGAGTAGTCACAGTGAGAAAAACAGCAAAAGCACAAATATTGTATGTTCTTTTTTTGTGATTTTTTTCATTGCTATTTGATTTTGTATATTGTAAAACATAAATAGTCCTGCTGACAGAAACAATTTTTATTATTTTCATTCACACTTTTGGCAAAGCTCATGAAAACCTCATATTCTTAAGATTTTGTTCAAATAATTTTTCTGAGGTGTTCTTCATTTCTTCTTTTACTTTCCAGCTTTGTTGACAAAGTACATTCTGTCGGAATTAAAAATATGCCATTTAGCACTTGGGTCTCTCCTTATCTGTGCCCAGCATTATGAGAGACATTTTAAACTAAATAACATGAAATAGCATTTAACTATGTGAGGGCAGCTGTCAAACTAAACTTTATATACTCTACTGGTGAAAAGTGAATTTTTATAGTTTAACCGTCAAAGCAAGAGCAGCTGGAACTAGTGCTATTTCTTTCTAATAATGGTAAAATCCTATTATGCCAACTGTAGAGGACACCTGAGTTGTTCTGTTCAGTGGAATTTTACTAACAGTGATATAAGTCTGAAAATCACATTCTAGCTGCACTAACAGAATATGGAAGCACACAGGGTCCAGCCTCTGCAAGTGAATCTACACTTGGAAAAATGCTTCAACACCATTAAGAAAGAAAGCATCCTGCACGTACCCACTCTACTTTTTTCCTCTGATCTTTGCATTGCTGACTGATATTTTGTGAGTGATGTGCATTAATTGCAGTCTAGGTTGATAGGTTGGGGGAGGAACTGGCTGAAGATTGCTGAGGAAATCGAGAACAAAGGGTGTCATTCTAAGAGACCAGGCACAGTGCACTGGAGTACTGAAAGAAGAAGCAACTTGATAAAAACCGGGACTACCATTTAGAGAGGAAATCATATAATGCTCAGAGCACTATTCTTCGTGAGAAAACAATGTAATTAGTTTAACAAAATACTTCTGTTTTCACAAGCAATCAGCCAGGACATGGGTCTCATTTGGCTGCATGAAAAGGATTTTGTGCTGATAATATATGACTGGAATTTTACTGCAGTTTCTATGGTCTTGTCTGAAAAGCAACATTCTTTTTCTCCTTTATCTGCCTAGGCCCTTCAAAACAAAGGATGCAAGTTCTTTGTCAAGTATATTTACTTGCTCATTGATATCTTTGTGCGGAAACCCAATTCATTTTCACCTTATCACACAGATGTTGAAGAGAAAGAAGGCAGAGAAAGAAGAGGTACTTGCTCTACGTTCCTACCATCAATCTGTTCAAACCTTTACGATAGCACTCCTCAGTGCTATAATGTTTCTTTCTAATAAAGGTAAAATCCTATTATGCCGACTCTAGAGGACACCTGAGTTGTTCTGTTCAGTGAAATTTTACTAACAGTCATATAAGTCTGAAAATCACATTCTAGCTGCACTAACAGAATATGGAAGCACACAGGGTCCAGCCCCTCAAAGTGAATCTATACTTGGAAAAATACTTCATTAAGAAAGAAAGCATCCTATGTGAATGCTTTTCTTCTCCCAAACAGTATACACCTTGAGAACTGTGCCTGGCACAGTACCTGGAAGATCTCAACATATGTTCATTTATTAAGAGAAAAAAAATTTATACCACTGTCTATGTCTGTTCTGTTGTCATATACTCCTCACATCGTCACACTGATCAGCCTAAATGTATTGGCTTAAAATAGAATTTGTAGAGTTTTTTGAGAGGAAAGGACCCCACAGATTTTGGTTTCATTTTTGTTTTTTTACCCAGTATTTAACAAATGCCAGGAGGTCTTCATGCATAATTACACACAAATTCACAAAACACTATGAAATAAAGATTATTGTACCCATGTTAGAGATAGGAAAATTGAGGCTCAGAAATTTATGTTTCTTGCCTAATGTTTCTCTATTGTTAAATGGCCAAGTTAGAACTAGTCCTAGAAGCCTCAGCTGGGAAGACAGTATGGAAAGAAACAAGTGTAGTTTCTTCCTTAGGATTCATTCTCCAAAATGGCAATTTTTCAATATTTTCAAGAAGTATGTAAACATGAAGTCTCTTGGCTCTTTGGAAAATGTGTCCCAGAAAGTAGTACTAAATAAATTCTTAAAAAATGAAGTCCAGGAGATTTGAGGAATTAATATAAGGATGGTACTTTTGTTGTTTCAACTTGCTGTTCATTCATTGGCCACAGAAATAACCCCTTTCTCAAGCTTCTTTACCTGGTTCAATAGATATCAGATTAAAATCCATGTTTTTCTATTACAAAATCCCTGTTCTGATGAATCTCATTACATTGCTTCCCCAGTTCTCCACTTTGATGGAGGTGTGTCCTTAGGGTCTACTTTTTGTCTCGGAGCCCACCTGTAACTTAAGAAATACTGACCTATCGGCTACTAAAGGAAAGGGTGGTAGATATCAGTTAATTTCTTTCTTACATAAATTTTCAGAAGTGTGGTAGGCTGAATAATGTCCATTCCATGATATTCCACTCTCCAATCTCTGGACTTATTATTATTTTACCCTTTACAGCAAAGAGAATGAATGTGTTATTTTATGCCACTATTTGTGGTAATTTTTACAGCAGCAAGAGGAAACTAAGTGGTTACTACAAAAGAGCCTTTTCCTTCTCTCTCCAATGAGCTGTTGAAAAGACAAGAATCTAGTCAGGTTTAAAACTCTTCAAAAATGTCATATATTCTTGAAAACTGTTAAATGTTCTGAAGTTTTTTGTGAACAATAGATTGAACGTACTAGCAATGGTTTAAGGACCTACGTAGAAGTTAAGATGTGTGACTGTCTACTTTTTCCTGACACTTGAGCCCTCAAGTCTTCTGAGTTATCTATTTGTGAAGAGGATAAAGCAATGGGCATAGCTACGTTGTGAGATGTTTAGCTTCATTTGGTAAAGTTTGTAAAATGCTGTGAAGATAATAAATACTAATCTTTATTTAATCAACTAGGCAAGAAAACTATTAAATGAAAGACCAGAAGTGTGTGACTTGCAGCACAGTATCTGATGGAGTTCTTACAGCTCAAACCAACAGCGACCTATATTTAAAATACGATTTCCATAATCTACCCTATCAAAGTGATAAATTAAGGTTTAGGGCTTCCAATTCCTTGTTTATCTCAACTGCTTAAATTCAATTGCTTTAATTAAAATTGCATTGAGAATGCATTTTCCAATTTAGAATTTCAAAGGCCATGGGGGTTTTGTTCCATTACATCTTTTTCATCATATAATGTTTGAAGGAGCATGATTTAATTTTCTCAACTGTAGAAGAAAATTTTCCTTCTTTAATTAATAGTTATTGTTTCAACTAACATGTCAAGTCTCAAAATTGGCAGTTGCTAAATTAGTGGTGAATAGAGATATTTTATAACTGTTTTAGCTTTAGAATTGGTCTTTATATTTGTTCTTGAAACATATACAGAGATATTATTTTGAAACTGAAAAGATACACTCCAATCAATGATAGAATAGGAAAAAATAAAAATACAGTCATCACCTCAGGTCAATTTAGCATTTCGTTGGTGGCCCAAGAAGTAATCTGTATCTTATTATATTTTGAAGATCAGAAGTCAGGAATAGGAGAGCTTCAGAAAACCACCAAATCTAACAACTACCTTCATGGATAAATTTGGATGTTTGTGCCACAAAAGTTCAACCAACTCATCTTCTTCCCTTTCACTGTAGACATTACCAACCACAAAGCCAAAAGAAAGCTGTTCTATTTCAAGGATGTGGCCAACTTTCCTCCCTCCTTCTTTCTTTTCTTTCTTCCTTTTATGTTTTAATATAATTTCAGACTTAAGAAACATTTCATGAATAATACAAGGAATTCCTATATAGTTTTAATTAACACATCTTAGTCGGGAAATGAGTAAACGCATATTTTACATGCTAATACTAAATATGATGTATATGATGTATAATAAATAAATAAAGGACTAATTTTGATGTAAGACACCAAAAGTTTCATTTAAAAATACCCAATAAGTCAAAAGATATCGCAATTTTACACAAAGCCTAATTTGATGCTAAAATGTATGAAAAATGCCCGCTTTCTTATGCAATTTTGTATGAAAATGACCGGCATACAATTTAATATTCATACATTGTTCACATTTTTCTCCATTTGGTCTGTCCAATTCTGTTTCACTCTCTCAATGAGCCAACCATTTGAAAGTTAGGTGGAAACACCATATACCTTTATATTTAAATAATTCATTATGTATTTCTTAAGTAATAGGACATTTTCTTATATATTTCTGTTGACAGATTATCAAAATTTGGAAATTTAACATTGATGTAAAATATTTTCATAATTTGTAGATTCTATTCAAATTCAAATGTCCCAATAAAATATTTTATAGCTATTATTCTCGTAGTCTGGGATCAGGCATTCCAATTAGTTATCATGTCTACAACATGTCCAAAAGATGCTCCTGAAGTCACCATGCATAGAGAAAATGGGAAATCATAGCTAAATGTACCTTTATTTACAAAATATTCATTACAAAATTTTACAAAATATTTATTAAAAAATTCTCTACATGTTGGCCACTTCTTCGTTAACTTTTGTAAGAAATATTTTGGAAATAAACTTGAATTTACCTACAATTTCCCATTTTCCCCATGTATGAAGCTCTAGTGGTGACAGTTTGGACACCTGTATTTAGTCTTTTTTATTTGGAAAGAGTTCTGTAGCCTTTCTTTGTTTTTCTTGACATGGACTTTATTATTTTGTGGAAGATCTCTTAGTTGGGGACTGTTGTGTCCCCGCATCATTAGGTTCAGGTTATAATTGACAGAAAAACCATTCCATTCTTTATCCTTAGTGAATCCTAATAAAAAACATGCAATATTTTAATAATATTAGCAGTGTTAACTCCCTACTTTGTTATTGTGGGATCCATTAGATTTCTCCCATCAAAATCTGTTTCTCATTTGTAATCAATATGGAATTTTGGAAGGATATAAAATAACATTTAATCCTCCTGTTTTTGAAATCTTTGATGATTTTCTAACTCCATACATCTGTTTGTATTTATTGGCTAGCACCCCACTGTAAGAATTTTCTCTTTTCCTGCATTTATTTTTTTCCTGCATCATTTATATATTTCCTGCATCTAATATTTATTCATTTGTAGATTAATATGAGTAAGGACCTGAGAATTTTTCTTTTTGTTGATGTGTTATAATTCATTATAATCTACTTTTTTAATACTTAAATTGTTCCAGATTTAACACTCATAGTCCTTCAAGATGACTCCTTTTTAAAAATTTCATATTGCTGAAATATACATGTTTTTGTTACATGATTTGCTTTTGCGCATTTTAGGTCAATGTTATAATTGTACCTTTGCCCCAAATGTATGCATTATACCAGTTAGGTGTAAACTTACCCAATCCCTTTTCCCCCTGTACCTACTTGATTCCCATTGAGTTTTACTTCCATATGTACACGTTGTTGGTTGGTTTCAATTTAATATTGAGTACAAGCGCTGTTAGTTTTTCTATTCTTGCCATACTTCCCTTAAACAAATCATCTCAAGTACCATCCAGGTTGTTACAAAAGATACTAGATCACCATTTTATTATGACTGAGTGGTACTCTATGCTACACATATACATTTTTAATGGGCACTTGAGTTGTTTCCACATCTTTGCAATTGTGCATTATGCTGCTATAAACATTAAAGTGCAAGTGTCTTTTGATAAAATGTCTGTTTTGTGCTTTGGGTAAATACCTAGTAGAGGGATTGCTGGATAAAATGGAAGATTTAACTTTTAGCTTTTTGAGGTATCTTCATACTACTTGCCAGAGCCGGTATACTAATTTGCAGTTCTACCAACAGTGTATATGTGTTTCTTTCTCGCTCAATCCATGACAGCGCTTGTTGTTTTGGGACTTTTTGATAAGAGCTGTTCTCACTAGACTTAGGTGGTATCCCCTTTTTTTTTTTTTTTTTTAATTAAATCATAGCTGTGTACATTAGTGCAATCATGGGGTGCCATGCGTTGGTTTTATACACAATTAGAAATATTTTCATCACACTGGTTAACATAGCCTTTCTGGCTTTTTCTTAGTTATTGTGTTAAAACATTTATATTTTACATTTAGTAAGTTTCACATGTACCCTTGTAAGATACACCATAGGTGTCGTCCCACCAATTACCTTCCCTCCACCCATCTT
>CAUYPK010129820.1:0-22594 GCA_963574355.1 Loris lydekkerianus
TTCCGGAAATTTTAGCCTCGAAGATGAGCCCCGAAGTGGTCGATCTAGAGTAATCCAGGACGAGGATTTGAGGACCCTGGTGGAGACTGACCCATCACAAACGGTGCGTGGGATGGCGGACGAACTGGGTGTCAGCTCCCATGCGGTTTTTGATGTTTTAAAACGTATTGGAAAGGTCAAAAAGCTTGAAAAGTGGGTTCCCCACGATTTAAATGATCGGCAAAAATTGTCACATTTTGAGGTTTGTTCTTCATTGCTTTTGCGCAACCAAAACGATCCTTTTTTGGATCGGATCATCACGTGTGATGAAAAGTGGATTCTCTACAACAATAGGAAACGTTCAGGACAGTGGTTGGACACCGATGAGCTACCCAGGCACTTCCCAAAGGCAAAACCCCACCAAAAAAAGATCATGGTTACTGTATGGTGGTCAGCGGCTGGTGTGATTCACTATAACTTTCTGCAACCAGGCCAAACCATCACAGCAGAGTCCTATTGTGAGGAAATCAACGAAATATACCAAAAATTGTGTCAGCAGCAGCCAGCACTAGTCAACAGAAGAGGTTTGATTCTGCTCCACGACAACGCCCGGCCGCACATCTCACAAATCACCATCCGAAAATTAAAGGAATTGAGCATCGAAGTTCTGCCCCACCCACCATACTCCCCAGACCTCTCGCCAACCAACTACCATCTTTTCAAGCACTTTGATAACTTTCTCACCGGTAGAACCTTTGCCAATCAGGACCTAGCAAAAACGGCCTTCGTTGACTTCATCAAATCCTGAGCACCCAATTTTTATGCCGACGGAATTAATCGACTTGTGTTACGTTGGCAAAAGTGCACTGATTCAAATGGTGCTTATTTCGATTAAATTGAATAAATACTCACTGAGATATTACAGTTTAAAGTAGACTCATAAAAACGGACAAATGTACTTGATTTCAAAACATTCAATGTTGGCATCCTATCAGCTCCATCCTTCTGAACATAACCCAACAAAAAGTGATCAAGAAGGATCAGTCAGTGTTTCCGGATAACTTTATATAGAGAAAATCAATCAAAAAAATCAAAATAAAACCAATGGTGGTAAACCAGTTAAAAGATGACATTTAGAAATATTTTACATAAACATAAGCATTTTATATACATTATGTCATTTATATCCCATTGCAACTTCTGAGTTTGGTATTTCTCCAGTTAATATATTAAGAAATCAGGGCTCAGCTCAGCGCCTATAGCACAGTGGTTATAACACCAGCCACATACATGAAGGCTGGAGGGTTCTAACCTGGCCCAGACTAGCTAAACAACAAAAACAAGTGCAACAAAAAATAGCCAGGCACTGTGGCAAGTGCCTGTAGTCCCAGCTACTTGAGAGGCTGAGGCAAGAGAATCACTTAAGCCCAAGAGTTAGACGTTGCTATGAGCAGTGACGCCACGGCACTCTACCAAGAGCAACATAGTAAGATGAAAGAAAAAAGAAAAGAAAAGAAAAGAAAAGAAGAGAAAAGAAAAGCTCAAAACGGTTAAGCAATTTAAATATGTGAAATATACTAGTAAATATAAGAATTATCTATAAGGTGTTGAAGTCTTATTATATATCTGAAACAGAGTTTCTCTATTACAGGTAATATTTGCAAACCTACTGTCTGCTAGAAGCTTTGAGTATTAGTTCTAAAGTTTCCTGAAGTTCTCCAAGATTATCCTCTTTCTACTGATGAGGGAACTGAGGTTCAAGGAGTTAAGTGGATTTTGCACTGTATGTTTTTAAAATTTTATCACAAGATGATCTACTAATTCCTAAGCTTATACTCCCTGTACCACTCTATATACTTCTCTGTTCTACCAAATACTCAGCCTCATCTGATTTGGCCAATAATACGTCATTAAAGTAGAAAAGCACACAATTATTAAATCATATAGTCATTTAAATTTGTAAGCATTCCACTTAGGTTGTAAAAATGCTTCAATATACGAGACTTAGAAATAATTACAGTAAAGCCATCCAGAGACACTAATGTGTTATCATGTAACTGTCCCAGGCTGAATAGCTGGAACCAGAATCCAGGTTTCCTCAACACTGCAGTGTTACTCATCCTAAAAGTAAGCAAATGATTTTGGAATTACTGAGCAAAAATCAATAGGCATAATATATGGCTGATATATACACGTCAATCTATATACATGTCAATCTATGCTAAGGCTTAGACAGCAAGCCTACAGAACAATTTTAACTCATCTAAAGGCTTGCAAACATTAACTCTAAATGACAGTTATAAAAAATTTAACAAACATTTGCCCTCATAGAATTTAAGAGGGTATCTTAATACTGGTTCACCTAGCCCTTTTCTATATGTTAAAAAAACAAAAATGATTTAATGGAGTTTAGACAAATGTATAACTTTTTTTTTTTTTTTTTTTTGCATTTTGGCTGGGGCCAGGTTTGAACCCACCACCCTTGGTATATGGGGCCGGCGCCCTATTCACTGAGCCATAGGCACCTCCCCAAATGTATAACCTTTAAAGTACCACGCACAGCTTTCCCAGTTGTATTAAGCAGCAAGAAGAAAACACTGAAAGAAGACTCTCCCAGCAGATGATGCTCACTTTTAAATGTAAAGAAAACAGAAACTGAAAACCACAAGTGATAAAAATATTGCCTTGCTTTTAGGTCTTTTGGATTCAGGTCTTAAACACAAAAACCAAAAGGCAGTACTGTCTACTGACATTTCCCACTTCCTCTGACCTCTCCCCTACATAATGAAGAACCCAGTGACGCCGTGACGCCATTTTGGGCTTTCATCCTCCATTTTTAGAAAACCTGAAAGTTCCTAGTTTCGTTTCTTAGTAAACCACACCCCTCCCTATCTCCCGGATTGCCTCCGCCCTGCCCCCCCACCCCCCCCACAGTTAAGATTGGCGGGACCCAATCAGCTTTAAACTCTAGTATAGGCACAAGAAATAACCAATCCAAGGGCTATACTTTGCTTCCCACACCTCTCACCCCATATCACCCTCATAAAAACTCCTGCGCACCACAAGCACAGGGCTCTAGGTCCTAGCTGCATCTGGGAGTGCTGAAAGCCCAGGCCTAAGCTTGAATAAACACCCTCATGTGATTGCATCGGTGTCTAGTTCTCTAGTTTGGTCACTGGTAACCCTGAATCTCGGGTGTAACATTTGGGGGCTCGTCCGGGATTTCCCCCAAGACCCGAAGAGACCCCACCCGGAGGGCCCGTAAGTGTACGTGTCTTTGTCTTTGTGGATTCTTTCTGTACTGCACAGTTTTTGGGTTGTGGTCAGAAGACAGCCTAGCTGGACGCAATGGAGGGCCACCAACCAAAGGTAGTGGAAGCCGTTCCCACCTCCCTGGGGGAAGGCTGAGTCGTGGAACCCCCAGCCTCCTACAGTGGGGATCATATGGAATCCATCCCCTTTTGGCTTTTGAGTAGGAGCGGGCTACATCCGCAGACGAGCGCCAGGCCGTCCATTCACTTTCAGTTTTGCTTCAATTCAGCCCGCGGCCGTGTCTGCCTTTGTTTTTGTATAGTGTGTGTTGTGTTGTGTTGTGTTGTGTTGTGTGTTGGCTGGGCAACTCTGATGATGGGACAGACTCAGATGACTCCCCTTTCACTTATTCTTGACCACTTCCAGGACTTCCAGGACTTCCAGGCCCGAGCCCAGAACCTGGGTTTAATGGTGAAGAAAAATAAACTTGAGACCTTTTGCAGGAGCGAATGGCCGACCTTCAATGTCGGGATGGCTGCCTGAAAGAACCTTTCATCTCCCCTTTATTCTCCAGGTTAAGGATATTGTCTACAGGCCTAAGACGAGCCATCCCGATCAGGTCCTATACATTACCACCTGGCAGAACCTGGTTGAGGACCCCCCCTCCCTGGCTGAAAAGTATCTTACCACCCCAGTTGGAGAAAACCAAGGCCAACACAGTGCTTGCCCTGCAGGAAAAGCCTAAGTCCAAAGTGACTAGACCCCCTGCCTCTACCCTCCTGTATCCTGTGTTGCCAAGTGAGGCAAGCCTGGAAGAACTTTTTCCCCTGCCCTAACTTCCCTTGATCCAGGCACACCATAGTGCCCAACCCGTCCCAGGAGAGGCTGAAGCTGCAGCAAGCGCCACCTGTCAGTAGTTCACCACATACCCACAGGAGGGCCTTACAGGACACATTTAACAGCCTGGGTGGGCTGTAACCGATTCTATGGCCTTACCGCTCTGGGTGGTGGACCCTCCTAAGGAGGGAACCCTGCACTATTGGCCTTTCGCCACAAGTCACCTATACAACTGGAAAATGCAAAACCCTAAGTTCTCAGAAAAACACACCACCCTTATTGACCTATTAGATTCTATCCTTTTCACCCATCAGCCCACTTGGGACAACTGCCAGCAGCTGTTACAGGTCCTCTTCACTACTGAGGAGAGGGATTGAATCTCGGCAGAGGCACGGAAGTCTGTCCCACAAACCCAACATTAATTGAGGCTGCGTTCCCACTGATCCAGCCAGATTAGGATTTCAATCGGCAGATGGTAAGGTGAGCCTCTGAGTTTACCGCCAGACTCTAATGGGGGGTCTCCATAAAGCAGCAAGGAAGCCAGCTAATTTGGCCAAAGTAGGTAATGTACAGCAAGAGAAAGATGAGTTCCCCTCCGCCTTCCTAGAGTGGATCACGGAGCTGTTCCGCACTTACATGCCCATGGATCCAGAGGCGGAGAATAGTAAGGCAGTGGTTATGATGGCTTTTGTTAATCAGTCAGCTCCAGACATTAAGAGAAAACTTCAGAGAATAGACAGGTTGCCGCCAAAGAAGTCCCTGCAGGACTTGCTGGTGGTGGCTGAACGAGTATACAACAACCGAGAAAGCCCAGAGGAAAAACAGACACGTGCCAGCAACAAGCAAACCAAGGACCTCACTAAGATCCTGATCACTGCCATTGGTAAGTGGCTCTGAAGAGAAGGAGCGGAGGCTGCGGAAATTGGCCACCGGAGGAGGTAGGGAGTTGCCCCGGGAGGATCGACCTCGGCTACGGAGAGATGAGTGTGCATACTTCAAGGAGACTGGCCACTGGGCCAGAGAATGTCCCAAAAAACGGGACAATGAGGATCTCCCTCGTAACCAAGCCCACGTCCTAGAACTTGGGGAACTCAGTGACTAGAGGGGACGGGGTTCAGATCCCCTCCCCGAGCCCTGGGTAACCCTCAAAGTGGAAGGGGCGCCAATAGACTTCTTAGTTGACACAGGTGCACAACACTCAGTCCTAGTTGAAAGTAGAGGCAAGTTAGCCTGCAAGAAATCCTGGGTGCAGGACGCCACTGGAAGCAATACTCGTGGACCACCTGGAGAACAGTAGACATAGGGGCAGGCCAGGTGTCACACACATTTATGGTCATCCCAGACTGCCCTTACCCCTTACTTGGTAGAGACCTCCTTAGTAAAATTAGAGCACAAATTTCTTTCAAATAAGGAATGCCACAGGTTACGGACAGACAGAGGCATCCTGTTCATGTACTCACCCTGCGCCTAGAGGATGAGTATTGACTCCACCAACAACCTCTGCCACAGAGCCAAGCAGATATCTCTGAGTGGCTGAAGTCCTACTACCCATCAGCCTGGGCTGAAACAAAAGAAGTGGGACTGGCAAAACACCGGGTCCCCGATCATAGTTAAGCTCAAGACTGAAGCTAAGCAGGTGCAGGTAAGGCAGTACCCCATGACCCTCAAAGCCAGAAACGGAATCCTGCCACACATTTGGCGGCTATTAGACACCGGGATTTTGATCCCTTGCCAGTCCCCATGGAACACCCCTTGTTACCAGTTAAAAAGCCCCTCACTAATGATTACTGGCCAGTTCAACACCTCCGGGAGGTTAATAAGTGGGTAACGGACATTCACCCGAATGTACCAAACCCCTATAACCTCTTAAACTCACTAGCCCTGTCCCAGAACTGTTATACAGTATTAGATTTAAAAGATGCCTTCTTCAGCTTGTCGGTGGTGCCCCAGAGCCAGGCCCTGTTTGCCTTCAAGTGGAGTTTGCCTTCAAGTGGAGTGATCCGGAGAAATGCATCAGTGGACAGCTAATGTGGACCCACTTGCCACAAGTGTTTAAGAACTCTCCATCTTTGATGAGGCCCTGCACGAAGACCCGGGAGAGTTCCACAGGCAGCACCCCAACCTGACCCTCCTCCAATACGTAGATGACATCCTAGTGGCAGCCATCAGTGAACAGGACTGCCTACAAGACATGCGAGACCTGCTCATCACACTGGGGGACCGTGGGTACCGGGCATCAGCGAAGAAGGCCCAGATCTGTCGGCAAACTGTAAGTTACCTGAGATACACCCTTAAAGATGGTCAAAGGTGGCTCACTGAGGCCAGGAAGCAGACTGTACTCAAGATCCCAACCCCAACCAAACCCAGGCAGGTGCAAGAGTTTCTGGGATCTGCAGGGTTCTGTCAACTTTGGGTACCAGGCTTTGCTGAAATTGCAAAACCTCTCTATGAAGCCACAAGGGAGGGGCACCCCTTCGAGTGGACAACAGAAAGAGAATTAGCCTTTCAGAGACTTAAGACTGCTCTGCTTTCTTCCCCCGCTTTGGGGCTTCCAGACATTACAAAGCCATTTCATCTCTATGTAGATGAACATAGAGGGATAGCCAATGGGGTGTTGACCCAGACCTTGGGGCCCTGGACCCTCCCAGTAGCCTACTTATCAAAAAAACTAGACCCTGTGGCGTCAGGATGGTCCCCCTGTCTCCGCATTGTGGCAGCCACTGCATTGCTCATAAAGGACGCAAACTCACTATGGGGCAAGAACTGTTGCTGACCACGCCCCATGCCATTGAGGGGGTCCTGAAACAACTCCCAGACCAGTGGATGAACAACGCACATCTAACACACTATCAGAGCTTGTTACTAAACCCACCACAAATACAGTTCCTGCCCAGCACTGCCCTAAACCCTGCCACTCTCCTGCCCAACCCGGATGTGGAGACACCACTCCACAACTGCCAGGATATTCTAGCCCAAGTCCACAGCATGCGCCAAGACCTGACTGACCAACTGCTGCGGGATGTTGAGGAGACCTGGTTCACGGATGGCAGTAGTTTTATAAAAGACAGCCAAATGTACGCGGGGGCAGCGGTGGTCTCCGAAGCAGGTACACTTTTGGGCTGACCTTCTTCCAGTCGGAACCTCTGCCCAATGGGCTGAATTAATTGCCCTTACCAATGCTTTAGTTCTAGGCCAAGGAAAAAAGCTTAATATCTATACTGACAGCTGACACAAGTTCGCCACCGCTCACATACACGGGGCCATCTACTGGGAGAAGGGATTGCTGACAGCAGAGGAGAGGACTGTTAAAAACAAACAAGAAATACTAGACTTACTAGCCGCCATCTGGCTACCAAAAAAACTAGCCATCATCCATTGCCCAGGACATCAAAAGCCCACTACCCCAGTGGCAAAGGGCAATCATCAGGCGGACAAGGCTGCCAGAAGTGCAGCCCTCAGAGCCACACAGGCCCTGGCAGTTAATCTACCCGACACTGGGCCTCCAGTTCTGCCAGAAGAGCCGAAATACACCCCTGAAGACTTAGCCTGGATCCACACCATCCCTCAGGTACATAACCCCTCCCAGTATAACAGCTGGTGGCGCACAGCAGGTGGGAAAATCATCCTCCCTGCGCAGCTGGGGCTAGACATTTTGCAGTGCATGCACCAAGCAACCCATATGGGCGGCAGGAAGAGATCTAATCCGACATGCACAAATTAAGATTGAGTGAATGGATGCAAAAGTGGACCAGATAGTTAACACTTGCAATGCTTGCCAGCTCACTAATGCCCGAGCTGGACCTACTACTCAAGGCACCCGCACAAGGGGCACCAAGCCTGGTGCATATTGGGAAGTGAACTTCACGGAAATTAAGCCTGGTCGGTATGGGTACAAATATCTCTAGTCTTTGTAGATACCTTCTCAGGGTGGATAGAAGCCTTCCCCACAAAACATGAAACTGCTCACACCGTGGCGAAAAAGCTGCTAGAGGACATTCTTCCCAGGTATGGACTGCCAGCTATAATTGGCTCATAAAATGGGCCAGCCTTTATCTCAAATAACTCAGGGGGTAGCCACAGCACTGGGAACAACCTGGAAATTACACTGTGCGTACAGGCCCCAGAGCTCAGGGCAGGTAGAAAGAATGAATAGAACTTTAAAAGAGACCTTAACCAAATTAACCCTGGAGTCTGGTGGGGACTGAGTGGCTCTCCTTCCCTTTGCCTTATATAGGGGTCTATCTCTCTATGAAATTCTCTATGGGAGACCACCTCCTATTATTCCAAATAACTGCATAGATCTTTTAACAGAGGCAAATGATGAGGATTTTCTCCTTTCCCTTTGCTGTTACCAGCAGGTTCAGAAAGAACTGGAACCACCTGAGTGCCACCTCTCAAACCACGGTGGAAAGGGCCTTACACTGTGATCCTGACCACCCTCACTGCATTCAAGCAGTCGACGGCATCACTGCATGGGTCCATCACACCCACGTCCAGTTGGCAGACCCATTTGCCATCAAGGAGGATTATATCCCACAATGGAAGCTCGAGAAAGACCCTACCAACCCACTCAAGGTCAAATTCAAGTGTCCAACACAGTCACCCTGATGACAGTCCTGACACTTGTTAACTGTATGTGCCCCTTGCTCAAGCTCACACCAAGTCCTCAGCAGCCCACACCAACCTTTTAACATCATCTGGCAGATCCTAGGAGAAGCCAAGGGAGGAATTCTAAACTAGGCCTGGGCTTACACACTCAGGGCGACTGGTATCCAGATCTACAGGTAGACTTAGACGATTTAATTGGAACCATTGGACGGGATACCAGTCACTATTATGTGTGCCCTGGTTACAGGGTAGACAAGTGTGATGGAGCTGAGCATTTCTTCTGCCAAGCTTGGAGTTGTGTCTCCACGGGCCAAATCTGGTGGGATTCCCCCTTACAAAGGGGACCTCATTACAGTACGGTGAGCCACGGAGGCGCCACCATTTTGCTGGCAACTGGGAGCGCAGAGCCCTCCAGATCAACTTTGCGACCCTGTCCTCATCAGATTCACAGCAGCAGGGAGAAAGGCAGCAGGATGGGACTAGGGAAAGACTTGGGGAATTCGCCTGTATGACAGAGTTCGGACGCCCTACATGGACTAAGGGGATACATTCACCTTAAAAGTTATTTATACCACCCCCAACTCAGGCTCCTCTTTAGCTGTTGGTCCTAATGCTCCTCTTTAGCTATTGGTCCTAACACGGTTTTGCAATCGCGCCCACCGTTTCTGGCTACTCCGTCCCCACTCCCCGCCTCCACGTCCTCTGCTCCCCTCTCTCCTAGCCCCTTTCTCAGTCTCTCACCAATTAACTTCACTGGGCCCCCAAATCCTATTTGGGACCTTCTCCTCAGCACATATCGGGTACTTAATCACGGCCGGAGTTGACTAACGCATGCTGGCTTTGTCTTGATGTGAAACCCCTCTACTATGAGGGCGTAGCCCTCCAAGATAGCTTTACTCCTGGTGAGGCCACAGCTTGCCGCTGGCATCAGCATAGTCAGCCTGTCTTTACCCTCCAATCTGTCTCAGGGAAGGGAACTTGCGTGGGACGTGTGCCCACCTCCCACACGCACCTATGTAATAATATCTACCAGTGGAATGGAATCAGGTATTTATTGCCCCCCAAAGACACATGGTGGGCTTGCTCCATGGGCCTGGCTCCATGCATACATTCAGGAGTCTTAAATGCAACCAAAGATTGCTGTGTCCTTGTGCAACTGATACCTAGACCAATTTACCATAAGTAAGAAACTGTTTGTTCAGAGATTTGAAAGCACAGGCCTTCGTTTCAAAAGGGAACCTGTGATGGCACTCACCATCTCTACCCAGTTAGGACTGGGGTTAGCAGGGACAGGCACCGCAATCTCAGCTCTAGTCTTCCAAGAGAAAAACTATGGGGCGCTACGAGCGGCCATCGATCTAGATATAGAAAGGATAGAAAACTCCATTACTCTACTTCAGGACTTCCTCACTTCCCTCTCTAAAGTAGTGCTCCAGAACCGGAGGGGGCTCGACTTGCTGTTTTTGCAGCAAGGAGGATTGTGTGCTGCTCTAGGCAAGGAATGCTGTTTTTATGCTGATCATTCTGGGATAGTTAAAGAATCCATGACCCTAGTATGGGAAGAACTACAGAGATGCAGACAAGAAAGAGAAGCAAGCCCAGAGCTGGTATGAGGCTATGATTAATTGGTCCCCATGGCTTACCACCCTTATTTCTACCATAGCTGGACCCTTAATCCTGCTCTTACTAGCCTTAACAATAGGACCATGTATAAGTAACAGGCTTATAAATTTTATAAAAGAACAAGTTGAGGCAGTACAACTCATGGCTCTCAGAGCCCAGTATCAGCCCTTAAGCTCCCCTGACGATCCCAGACTCACCACTGAGGTCCCATGATTGGGTCCTCTTAGTTACAAGGAGAAGCAGGGAATGAAGGACCCAGTGACACCATGACACCATTTTGGGCTTTTGGGCTTTCATCTTCCATTTTTAGAAAAACCTGTAAGTTCCTAGTTTTGTTTCTCCTAGTTTCGTTTCTTAGTAAACTACACTCCTCCCTATCTCCCAGAGTGCTTCCGCCCCCCCCCCCCCTTAAGATTGGCGGGACTCAATCAGCTTTGAACTCTAGTATAGGCACAAGAAATAACCAATCGAAGGGCCACACTTTGCTTCCCACACTCCTCATCCCATATCCTCCTCATAAAAACCCCATGTGCTGCGAGTACAGGGCTCTCGGTCCCAGCTGCATCCGGGAGTGCCGACAGCCCAGGTTCGAGCTTGAATAAACACCCTTATGTGATTGCATCGGTGTCTGGCTCTCTCATATGGTCATTGGGAACCCCGAATGTCGGGTGTAACAATAAGAGGCTAGAAGACAAAAAAATCTACATTTCTCAGGATCCCTTGCTAGGGAATTCTGAATTTATTTCTCCTTTCCCTATCCATATGCCTGTTTCCTTTGCTGTACTGCCCTGACTAGTATTTCCAATACAATGCTGAATAGAAATGTTACAGTGACCCGCTTTGCCTGTGCCTATCTTAGGCAAACGCATTTAGTCTTTCACTGATAATCATATTAGTTGTAGATTTCTCAGAGATATATTTATCATGCGGAGGGAACTACTCCTGTCTATTCCTACTTTTCTAAGAGTTTTCCTTCTATTCCTGTTTTCCTGAGTTTTTATTGTGAATTGATAGTGAATATTGCCAAATGCTTTTTCTGCACCTACCAAGATGATCAGAGGAATTTTTTAAAATTCTGTTTATTGTTAATATTGTAAATTATATTGATTTTTTAATATTGAACCAACCCTATATTCCTAGAATAAATGGCACTTAAGCATGATGTACTATCCTTTTTATATTAACTATAATTCAACTTACTAATATTTTATTAGATAAAATATTTTTAATCAGGATAATAATACTGGCTTCATAAAACAAGCTTGTGTTCCCTCCCTTCTATTTTCTGAAGAGTTGTGTATAACTGATATTAAGGTTTATTTGAATTCACAAATACGGCCATGGGCTTTCTTTGTGAGAGTTTTTAACTAGACATGCAATTTGTGTAATAAAGAGTAATTAAAAAGAAAAAAAAAAAAAAGGAGAAATCCAGGTTTATCCATTTCTTCTTGAGTGCAGTTAGCGTATATCTTTGATGAAATTTGTTCATTTATCAAAGTTACCAAATGTATTAAGTGGTTCCTAATATTCCTTTATTATCCTTTTAATATCTGAAGGATCTATACTGATAGCCCCACTTTCTTTTTTAATATTAGGAATTAATGTTTTCTCTTTCTTTGCTCCTGATTAGTCTGGCTATAGGTTTATCAATTTTATTTCATCAGTGAACCAGCTTATGGTTTCACTGATTTTTTTTTTTTTTTTTTTTTTTTTTGTACTATTTTGTATTGTTTTCTATTTTACTGATTTATGCTCTTTTATTATTTACATTTTCTTGTTCTGCTCTTCAATTTCCAATTTCCTTAGGTGAAAGTGTAGCTTATTTCAAACCTTTTCCTTTCTAATACAAGCATTTCCCTTTTTAGTGCACCCCCACACATTTTGACATTTTCATTTTCATTCAACTCAAAATATCTTCTCATTTCCCTTGTGACCTCTGCTTTAACCCATGGTTTTTCAGAATGTGATAGTTTAATTTCAAAGTCTTTGGGGACTTCCCAGATATCAGATACTGATTTCTAGCTTAATTCAATTATGGCCAGAGATCACAGATATATTCCTGAAAGGTTACCTATAAAGTGAATATGGAAATCAAATTTCATTTTCCTATGGAAAATTAATGTAATGACACACAAAGGTCAAGATAACATAGTATTGGAAATCAAGTCTTCCAACTTCTGATATAGCATCCTTTCCTCTACTTACATTCTCTCTCAACACCGTCTCAAAACAAAGAAAACATTTGTTATTCTCTCCCTACCCTTGAAAAAAGGAAAGGAGAAAGGGAAGGGGGAGAGAGGGAGGGGAGGAGGAGAAATTTCACACACATCGTTTCATTTGATTTTTACAATTCTATAAAACAAGCAAGACACATGACAGCATTCTACACGTGTGGAAAGTGAAGCTCAAAGAAATGATACCCTACAAGTTTGCTATGTCTCATTATTCCTAAATTATCTCTCAAAAACATAGCAAGAAAGTTCACTGAAATCCATAAATAACTTGAAAACTCTCATTTTAGACACTGCTATGATTACCACCAGTTCAAAATAAATCATAGCAAAACTGAATAGATTTAAGTTCTTAAATCTTGACTTTTCATACCCATTATTAGTAAGATATATAATGAGATCTCAGTTTAATAAGTTATAAACTAGACAGTCATATTTGTTTGCACATAAAAAATTAATATGAAATGAATATATAAAGTTATATTTTTTCTCTTTCAAAGTCTTAAACTGTTGATTAGGATCTAAAGCTCTAAAATATTATCTGCCACTAATATTTATATATTAAAACATACTGATATTAAATATTTTATATTAAAAATACTAAAATATTTTATGCTATTCTATTTCTGATTACATTTCTAAACTATAATGTTACAGAAATTAAATTGCTTCAAGGGTAAAAGGCCTCTTACCATACAATCGTTGACTTACAAGTTGCAGAAATTTCCCTCAAGTGGCTTTCCCACTTTGGCTCAGGTATCAGTAGTAACAGCAATCAAAATTAAAACTAAAAAGAAAAGGGGAAAACAAATTAATAACCAGTAGGCAAAATGCATTTATATTTTCAAGGAAGTCTTAAATTCAAATTTCACATTTCAATAATTTCATCAAAGGAGCTCTAATCCTAAAACTAGTTTTTTAATTAGTTTCAGCTAAGAGCTTATAAGGTATGTAGATTCCTGTGTAATTCCAACTCCCTATCCTGAAATAACCTCTGAAATTAATTTCAACAAATCACAGTAAATAACAACCAAAGAACAGAAAAACAAAGTCAAGTATATTGTACATGTATTCAACTAAACTACTCAATTCCTTTACTCCACACCACATACATTTTAGGTTTTTTGCTACCCTACAGAAAGAATCGGATAACACAGATCATTCACATGAGAATGTTACCTGATGAGAGCATTTGTATTAATTTTTCCCAGAACAACATTTAAATTCAATAAAAATCTTGATCATTTTATAGCTATTTCATAGAAACAAAGGTTTAACAATTGCCAAAATGACCCTATAAAGTGAATATTAACAGCAAGGCTGAAATCTAATTAATGTTTACCATTGTGCCAAAGCTATGAGGTAACAAAAATGTAATATAGTTTTCTATCGTTTCAGAGTTATGGCCTACTTGGGAAGAATACCCACAAGAAAAATTTAGTGAACAGGCATGCATTCATGCACCCAGCAAAACTTTACCAAGCATCCTGTATATGTCAACCCTTCTTTCAATACTGAACACACGAAACACGAATAAAAAAAACACCTGCTTGTAAAAGTGTAGGTAGTCCCTGAGTTACAAATATCCAACTCACACAAATGAAGGATATTACAGGTAACTGGTAAATGTACCTGTTCCAACTTACATACAAATTCAACTTAAGAGCAAAACTACAGAGCCTATCTCATTGGTAATCGGAGGACTGCCTGCACTCAGTATTAGGAAGGTGGCAGATAAATGCAGACAATTTTAATCCAGTAAGTAGATGCAAGAAAGCAAGAGCAGGGCACCTCAGAGGTAGGGTGAGGTATGCCAAACAACATCTAGAAAGTCAGAGAGGTAGAAATTGTGCAATTTTAGTATGGAAGAAAAGCAACTTTCGCTCTACTAACAGGAATTATCTGGACATGTATGAATCCTGTGTAGGCTGGGAGATTTTGCGTAGTAACACAGTTAAAACTGCCACCATCTTTTAAAAGTATATTTTAAAAAAGAGAATGATCATTCAGTGATACTCTATTTTATATATGTCTTACTTTACTCATTTAAATTTGAAAGCAGCACACTATTTTCCCTTTCTTCCTTAGAAGTGATGCTCTTGATATGCAGAGTAAAAGAGAAAAGTGAAATTTCCTAAGTAATTTGCATAAGCAATCACCTTATTTCCAAATACAGAAAATTATCTCTGGGTTTTAGGCTATCTAGGCTTAATTTTACCCCTCTACCACATCAGCTAATTTCACTTTATGATTTCAAAAGTAATCAGAACTATACACTTCAATTTAGAGATGTTTATATCTAGTTAACTGTGCCTAAGGTCAAGAAGAGTGTCCAACATAATATGTATTTTCTAGATGACCATTGGTGTTTAAGAATCATGTGTTAACTCTCCCTTTGGAAAACACAACTATGGATTTTCACATTTGCGTAAGAGGCTATGGAATTATTATTTTTGTTGTATTATTTGGTAAATGCTTTGTTCAGGACTAAATATAGTGCTAACACTTCACAAAATCTCAGTCTTCACATTAGAACATGAAGAAATGAGGATCACACAGCTAGGAAAACGAAGAGTCAGAAAGAGTCTGACTACAAAGTCACTGTTTTAATATATACATAACACTGTCTCCTTTCGGACATGGACACACATTTTTCTTTCCTACGGAGCTGCTAACATTTCTAACCTTGTGAGTATATAGTCTCCATGGTACAGTAGAAAGCACATCTTCAACTCCATTGAAGTTATAAGTTAAGGTTATTAAGTGTACATCACAGCACCTCTAACCAAGAGGTGCAGTACTGGCCAGCACAGGGAAGCATATTCATATATGATGCGATCATTCTGAGTCTGTGTGTGACCATATGGTGGAGCTCTGAGTGGCACTGACAACACTCCTCTGTGCCTACCTGGGAGCACAGCTACCTTCTAATTTCCAATGTCTGGGCTAATGTCCCTGACCCCCCCTGCCATAAATATCCTCTTCTCATCTAGCTTCCAGGTATCCAAAGGTCTCCAGCCTTCAGAACACAGTCTATTACAGCCTCCTACACCTCTCCCTACCTGCTCGATAAACACGTATTTATTGTGGTTCTGTGTTCTCCTACCTGAAAAACCAAAGCCCAATCCTGTACCCCCAAAAACCTCTGGGACCACCAAAACAACATATAAACAAGCAGGTAGTGTTGTGAACCTCTGCCCAGAGAATCTTAATGAAATCAAGGATCTAAGAGGTGTACTTGGTGTGCACAGAGCATGAGGGAGAAGATGCCTGCCACCACGGGCAGCAGCAAGAGAGGTTTCACAGAACAGGCAACTGAAGGTGAGCCCTCATTCAGGTGACAGATGATGAAGACCTAAACTAAGACAAGGGGACTTTTTAAGGGAACAAATTGAGACACACAGATCTCAGGAGATAAAGTGAGTGAGGATGCTGAGTGTCTCTCGAAGCATGGAGCCAAGTGAGGCAAGGCAAATGATGAAAATGTTCTTCAGAGCAACAATGACCAACCTAGTAGCCTCTAGCTATGTGAAGCACTTGAAATGTGGCTAGTATGACTGAAGAACTGAATTTTTATTTTATTTCATTTTAATGTTAATGTTAATTTAAATGTGGCTAGAGGCTACTGGGTTGGACAGTAACACTCTAAGGTTCTTAAGATGGTTGGCTTGAAGGTGTTTATTACCAATATCTGAGAAAATACTGTGATGAAAAGCATATAGACATTCAAATATTTTTTGAATAAAAGAAATGAACAAATCAATGAACAGAAGAACAAGTGGGAGATCCTTGCTCAAAATCTCATCAAAGATGTACATACGTATCTTGCTTGTTCATTCCGGTTCCAAATTACACAAATGTTATCAAGCTGTCTCCAAGTTTCAGCCTAACTGTTAAAACACTACTACTAAATAAAAGTTCCTCATACTACTCACAGGCAAAAAGAAAATAAACTGCATAACGAAACCATAGCAAGTCATAATTTAGGGAATAATCACAGACCAAAGTCAAGCCAGGATAAATAAATAACCACCTATTTTAAAGATGCCTTTTACTTAAAAGAGAAAGAGGAAGAGAAGGAGAGAGGAGGAGAGAAGAAGGGAGGGGAGAGAGACCAGACAACTTTATGATTACTTTTTTTTTTGAGACAGAGTCTCAAGCTGTCATCCTTGGTAGAGTGCTGTGGCATCGCAGCTCACAGCAACCTCAAACACTTGGGCTTAAGAGTTTCTCTTGCCTCAGCCTCCCAAGTAGCTGGGACTACAGGCGCCCGCCACAATACCCAGCTATTTTTTTGTTGTAGTTGTCACTGTTGTTTTAGCTGGTCCCTACCTACTGAGCTATAGGCACCACCTCATTTCAACTGCATTGCACACCATTTCACCTTGTAAGCAGTTCTCTTTGTATTCAGTTTACATTCCTTTGTACTCTCATGAAAGAAATAACTGAATTGCTCATGAAGCATCTCATTTTGTTCTACAGGGTACTTTACAAAGTCACTGATAATAAAGTTTTCCCTAGTAATGTGTCCTTTAATCTTAATGATACAGGACATCCACAGTGAACATGACATAAAGAATTCCATGATATGAAAACGTCTATCCTGAGAACAGGTTGTGTTAAATGATTTATTGTGAATCTGCCAATATTATCTTAATCTGATTGTATTTGGATTTGTTTACTATTCCAGTCCCTGACATCTCTCTTAAGCCTCTAAATTCCAGTTTTCCAGAAATCAGAAGCTAGCGTGTATACAACACACACACACACACACACACACACACACACACACACTCCTCTAGAACAGCTCTACTTACTCCAGCTTTATTTCCTAAACCAGGTTAAGAGTCTACATTCTTCCCACTTCTACCCATGAAATCATGTCACCAATGTTCTTACCCATCCCCACATAAAGTTCTATTTACAAGATAATTAGACACTATAGGACACATAGCCACTATTAGCTTCAGAGAAATATCTCATAGAAATGTCAAATATGAATGTTTTAGTGAGAAGCATATGTTTAGCTCAGTAAAACAACAACTTTGGGGTTCTCCCTTTGGTCTTTCAGGTGGACAATGTGAACAGAGATTCCAAACTGCAGAACAGTCCTACATCTTTGTAAATCAGAGCCACTATGAACACACTTAGCCAGCTTCACCAGTGTATGGTGTCCCATGATTGCACTGACGTACACAGCTATGATTTAATAATAAAATAAAATTTAAATTTAAAAAAAAAGAAAGCAAGGCAAAAACAATGCTAAACTATTAATAAGATAAAGTCTTTGCCCAAGAAATTTTTATCTGGTAGAGGAGAATAAATAAGCACAAATGCAAAAAGAAGAGCAGAAAGGATACTTCTCTAAGTTAAAAATGTTAACTGCCTAAGTAATTACGGTCATCATAGCCTCAGTTAGGTGCACATTCATTTTGATAATTAATAAACCTGTGTTAATTATACTATGAGAGAGCGGATGAA
Organism: Loris lydekkerianus; assembly: GCA_963574355.1. Classification (NCBI taxonomy): domain Eukaryota; kingdom Metazoa; phylum Chordata; class Mammalia; order Primates; family Lorisidae; genus Loris; species Loris lydekkerianus. The sequence goes on from CAUYPK010129820.1 coordinate 18,012, forward strand.
GAAAAATTCTCCCAGTGTTCAGTACTTTATTCATTCCAAAATAATTTATCACAGATGTAAATACAAGTGTCATAAAATAATATTTTCTTCTCTTTCCATTTAATGAATAATAAATGCTTAATAAAATATGAAGGGGAATCAATTGTTCACATAATACGACTTTGCAAAGATCCATGACTGTCCCATACCTATGGAGCTTAACAGTCTCTGCCAAGAGAATCTTAATAGCATAGATCTGGGTTGGAGGAGCCACTTTAAACAAAGGTTAGAGGAGGCCATTATTTTGTACTGAGCTCCTACACTCAGCCCTAGCAGATCAGATCAAACAGTAATGGAGTCACTGGTGGACTAATAATCAAACTAAACTCAGAAGAAAGCCAGCTTAAAAAAAAACAACACAGGTAAGTTCAGAGCAACCAATAAGAAAAAGCCCAGGTTACTAGACCTGTTTTAATCCTATAAAAGCAAAGTAATTTTGAAATTACCCATCTATTTTTCATTCCTTATTTCTGCTGTCTTCAGGCCCGTTGTATAAAATAAAATTCCAATACTCAGCTCATGGGAACACTCATTCTACACTTGATTCTTGAATCTGAAGAAAAGCTAATTAGATCTTCAACTAGATTTTTAATATTGTATTTTACCTCTACCTTCCTACTATGAATTAGAAATATAACAATGAATCAGACAAAGGTGAAGCTATTATTACAAAATATTACAAAATACACCACACTACAAGCTGGTGTGCAATGTGGCAAAAGTGATACAGTAGTACCCGAGGGGATCCATTCCAAGACCTCCAGTAGAGACCTGAAAGCACAAATTTCAGGTACCAAATTCAATTCAGGTACCAGATTTCAGATACAGTACCAAACTCGGTATGTATTATGTTTTTTCCTGTATCTACATATGTGTGATGAACTTCAATTAATAAATTAGGCACAGGAGAGAATCAAAGATGGCGGTCGACTAACAGCTTCCCTGCAACTGGGCACAGTGAGTCTGCAGAGACAGGACTCCAGGCATCTCTGGCCAGTGGGATCTGCCTATAATGATCCCTTTGAGGATACAGGGAGCCAGCAAGTCCCATCTGGACCCCAACAGGAGGACAAAAACAATAGAGAACTAGCAAGTGATTGCGTGTGTTCGATTGACCTAATCACCCCGAGACCCGTGAGTGCAAGCAGCAGTGAGACTAAAAATGGGAAGGGCCTTACCTGTGAACTGTTTTGGTGTTCTTGGACTTGGCACTCAGTTGAACTGCCTTGGGGAGAGCTTGAGCAGGAGTGTGGAGAACTATGGGCATTGTCTGGGGCCCCAGACTGAGCCACTGAGCTGGGCGCAGGAAGTCATTGGGGAAAAAAGGCAAGCTACGCCCTCAGGGTCCCAAAGCAAGGATCGGGCGGGACAAAGTAACCTAGTGACTGAGCAGCCTAAAGGCGGGGAGTGAGCTGCCTTACAGCCTTAATCCTTAGGGGCAGAGTGAGATAGTTTTGGCACACTGGACCCTAGGGTTGGTGCCCTGGGTAGAGTGCTGTAACATCACAGCTCGTAACAACCTCAAACTCCTAAGATGGGTGCCACCCAGACCTCCAAAAGAGCTGTGCAGTGACCCCGACCGGTTACCCATGCCTACCGGGCCTCTGCATTCCCTGACTAGAAACTGCGGGAGCCACGTAACCCTGCGTCCTCCCTCCTGTATCCTCCCAGGCTCCACACTAGCCCATTCATCTGGCCAGGGACTCTGGTAGCTGCATGCCCGCTGAAGCCCTCCCTGCCTCTGCACAGAGTGCTTCTCCTAGGCAGAGAGTGCAGAAGCCTTGGGCTCTCTGTGCCAAAGTCACTGGGCGCCAAGCACTCCCAGAACTGTGCATACCACCCCGAGCCTTATTGCTTGATCAGGGCGTGTCACACACCAGAGCTGCTTCCATAACCAGAACGCCCTAGCTAGAACAGCCCCAGAGAAACTACACAGGGTCACTCCCTACAAACATCAAGTAACAACAGAGTGATCCTGCTGGGGTCTAATCTTAGAGAAGACACCTCCCCAACTCTGAGGATGGCCAGAGGCAACGGAGAGAAACAATCATGAGGCGAAATCAACAGAAAAACTCTGGCAATATGAATAATCAGAGTAGATCAACTCTCCCAAGGATCAATGGGGCAGAAACAACACAAGACACCATGCACAAACAAATAGGGGAGATGTCAGAAATTGAATTCAGGATATGGATAGCAAACAAGATCGAATTTGAATTCCAAAAGTTATCTCAAGAATTCAACAGATTCAAAGACCAAATGACCAAAGATTTTGACACATCGAAACAAGAACCTGCATCCCTCAAAGATCTGAGAAACACAGTAGAATCCCTCAGTAACAGAATGGAGCAAGCAGAAGAAAGGATTTCTGACAATGAAGACAAAGCTTTGGAACGCTCCCAAACCCTCAAAGAAGAAGAGAAATGGGGATCAAAAACACACAACTCTCGCAGAGAGCTCTGGGATAATTCAAAGAAAACTAATATTCGTCTTATAGAAATCCCCGAAAGTGACAAAGTGGTTTCACAAGGCACAGAGTCTCTTCTCCATGAGATTTTAAAGGAGAATTTTCCAGATATGCCAAGAGATTCCAAAATTCAGATAGCAGACAGTTTCAGAAATCAAGCACGACTAAACCCGAATAAGACATCCCTCAGACACATCATAATCAATTTCACTAAAGTTAATATGAAGGAGAAAATTCTGAAAGCTGCCAGACGAAAGAAAACTATTACCTACAAGGGGAAGAATATTAGAATAACTGCAGATCTCTCTGCTGAAACCTTGCAAGCTAGAAGAGGATGGCCATCGACTTTTAATCTCCTAAAAAAAAATAACTTTCAACCCAGGATCCAGTACGCAGCTATACTGAGCTTCATTTATGACAGAGAAATTAAATACTTCCAACGACATTCACATGCTGAAGAAATTTGCCACAACTAAACCAGCTCTCCAGGACATTCTTAGACCTATCCTCCATAAAGATCACCATAATCCTCCACCACAAAAGTAAACCCACCCAAAAAATTTTTGATCAAATTTCAACTTCCATAGTCGCAAAAGGATTAAAAATGTCCACTGGACCCTTGAAAGGCTTATCAATATTCTCAGTTAATGTGAATGGTTTAAATTGTCCTCTAAAGAGGTACAGGTTGGCTGACTGGATACAAAAACTCAAGCCAGATATCTGCTGCATACAAGAATCACATCTTACATTAAAAGACAAAAAAAGACTCAAGGTGAAGCGATGGTCATCTATATTCCAGGCAAATGAAAAGCAGAAAAAGCAGGTGTTGCAATCCTGTTCACAGAAGAAATAGGCTTTAAACCAACCAAAATAATTAAGGATAAGGATGGACACTTCATATTTGTTAAAAGTAATACTCAATATGATGAGATCTCAATTATTAATATTTATGCACCCAACCACAATGCACCTCAATTTACAAGAAAACTCTAACAGACACGAGCAAATCAATTTCCTCCACTTCCATAGTAGTTGGATATTTTAACACCCCTTTAGCAGTCCTGGATAGATGCTCCAAAAAGAAGCTAAGCAAAGAAATTTTAGATCTAAACTCAACAATTCAACATCTGGACAGAACCCATAAATCTGTAGCCTTTATATATACCAACAATAACCAAGCCGAACAAACAGTCAAGGACTCTATTCCTTCCACAGTAGTGCCAAAGAAAATGAAATATTTGGGAGTATACCTAACAAAGGACATGAAAGATCTCTACAAAGAGAACTATGAAACTCTAAGAAAAGAAATAGCCAAAGATGGTAACAGATGGAAAAACATACCGTGCTCATGGTTGGGAAGAATCAACATTGTTAAAATGTCTATACTGCCCAAAGCAATATATAATTTTAATGCAATACCTATTAAAGCTCCATTGTCATACTTCATTAAAGATTTTGAAAAAAAATACTTCATTTTATATGGAATCAGAAAAAACCTCGAATAGCCAAAACATTACTCAGCAATAAAACCAAAGCAGAAGAAATCACGCTACCAGACATGAGACGGTATTATATATCAATAGTGATCAAAACAGCATGGTACTGGCACAAAAGCAGAGAAGTAGATGTCTGGAACAGAATAGAGAACCAAGAGATGGATCCAGCTACTTACCATTATTTGATCTTTGACAAGCCAATTAAAAACATTCAGTGGGGAGAAGATTCCCTATTTAACAAATGGTGCTGGGCAATCTGGCTGGCAACCTGTGGAAGATTGAAACTGGACCCACACCTTTCACCATTAACTAAGATAGACTCTCACTGGATAAAAGATTTAAACTTAAGACATTAAACTATAAAAAATACTTGAAGAAAGTGCAGGGAAAACTCTTGAAGGAATCGGCCTAGGTGAAGATTTTATGAGGAGAACTCCCCAGGCAATTGAAGCAGTATCCAAAATACACTACTGGGACCTGATCAAACTAAAAAGCTTCTGCACAGCCAAGAACTTAGTGAGTAAAGCAAGCAGACAGCCCTCAGAATGGGAGAAAATATTTGCAGGTTATACCTCCGATAA
>CAUYPK010129824.1:0-12500 GCA_963574355.1 Loris lydekkerianus
TCCAACCGCAATAGTCCATGGTTAATGTTTAAATTAAAAGAACTCCCACACCCCCAACCCCCCCCCCCAAAAAAAAAAAAAAAAAAAAAAAACAATTAAAAAATGTGTGCCCAGGAGAACTGTGTACTTAAAAGCATTTCACAGTTAGGAAGAGCACATTTTATGACTTTCCTGTGGAAAGAAAATATCTCAAAATGGCCTGATTCATACAGACTGGCCACTGGAAGCTCAGTAAACAGAGGAATGACTTCCTCAGAGGCCCAACCCAACCTTCACTCCAGATGAACCCTTGCTGGTAAAAACTGTATTTAAACGCCACAACCTACCAGCCAGGGGGCTAACACAGGCCTCTGGAAGCTACACGCAGCTTATTAACGCCCATGCTGATGCCAGCTTCCTGCAGCCACAATTTCAAACCTAGTGTGAAGAAGACTCCCCTCCTCTTTTATAATGCATTTATTCTTAAGGCAGTCTTGTTATTTCTGAGATAGGTGCGTGTTGGTAGGCAGGAGATGCGGTCAGTTTTCACATTAAACGTCCCTGGCTACAGTGGCTCTCTGGCTCACCTGATTTTTCACAGTCCGTATTATTTTGTTTATATATTTGTTCAGTTGTTTACTTTGGGCTTCCCCCACTAGAATGCAGTCATCTTGGGAGTTGGTTCCGTTTCATTGCTGTGACTGAGCTGCCATGTTTGTTCACACAGGGCCTAACAAATGGGAGGAATTCCATAGATTGTTGGCAAATCAATAAATGAGTGTGAGTTGATGGATTCTGATATCATTGAGACTTACCTGTGGCTCAGTGAGAGACACAACACACAGCCTCTGTTCTAACTGGAGACACAAATGGTCAGGGTGGCAGAAACCATGATATTACTTCATACTTCTAAGAATAAAATCTCAGAGCACTGTTAACCCACCCCACCCCTTAGATTCCTGCTGTATTTCCCTACAGGGAGAGACCCAGAGCTAAAAGTTGAGCACTCACAGCAGAAACTGTGATTCCCACAGTCACCTGCCTCATTTTAAGAAAAGGGCCCCAGAGTTCTAGCTACAAGCGTGGACTATTCGTCAGGTCATTCTGAGGTGGGGGCTGCTTTGATGTAGTAGAAAGAAGTCTGCTCTTGGGACCATAAGACAACCACAATGGGTCCTGGTTTTGACATTCTCTTGCTGTGTGTCACTGGGCAAGGGTACAACCTCTCTGAATCTCTTCTGTGACTAAGATTGTTATAACCTGCCTCGCAGGCTGTGGGAAGATGAAATGATATAGATGTGAAAGTCCTTTGTGAACTATAAGATACAGTACACACAAGACACAAGGATCACAAGTGATGGTTTCTTCTGAAATGATTGCAGGGACACACACAGGCTGTTTTCTGGCCCTGCTGTGGTCCGTGGGGCCTGCACACCTCTTCTGAGTGAGAGGAATGGGGAGGTTTGTTTTGAGGAGCCTCAGAATCCTAAGAGCTTTGAAGAAGAGTGTAGGTATTTGGAAGGGGATCCTGCTTCTTCTTCCTTTGTCAAATCAGCCTGAGATTGTATCATTTAAAGGTTAGAAAGAGATTGTCATTAAATAGAAAATCATTACCAAACTATGTATTTTAAGTGTTTTGACACTAGTGGTTATAATCTAAGCCAAGCTATAAAAAGGGAACTTTATTTCTAGTTATCCCTGCTAGTGGATATAAGAGGTAGTTCTATCTAATAAGAAATACTGAAACCAGTTAGTTCAACAATGCTTTGTGGGAAATTGAACAATGCAAAACTAACATTGTCTCAACGTCCTGTTTGGGCCTATTGAGGACTTATGGAAATGAAGGGGTTCCTTTTACTTGAAATGGAAAAGGTACCATTTACCCTATAATGTTTAACCACCATCTCCTCCTCCTTAGATTGTAATTACCGAGCCTTGCATGCAAGTTGAGATTTCTTTTCCCCCATGATTGCTGCTTTTAGCTCCTTGGTGAACTCCACTGGCAGCTCTATGGCTATTTTTCAAAAGAAGTTGCCGGCTCTGATTGTATTAAACGCCACTGGCACCATTGCCACACCCTGTCCCCTACTCATTCCAATAACAGAGTTTTCCTGTAACCCTGCTTAGAAATGTTCACAATGGCCTCTGAACTTACTCTGTCTTCCCAATTTCAAGGAAACACTAGACTTACTTGGATGTAGTAAATGATGTGATTTTTCCCAAATTAATCATTTGCCAGATCTTGCATCTGTTATTTTGTGAATTCTTTACTTATGTACAAAAATAAAATTAAAGAACAAAATAAAATAAGACCATAGGCTACAGCTCTGTGTATTATTGCAAGCTGTTTTTATTCACTCAACTCAAAAATGTGCATAGCTAGCATCTTAACTTTGGAATTTATTTGTTTTTCTAGGATTTGATCAATATCTCATTTTTCTGACCTAAGTGAATAAAAACAAACAGCTTGGGACATACACAGTTCCAGATTTTTTTTTTTTTTTTTTTCTTTTCATTTTTTGCCAGGGCTGGGCTTGAACCTGCCACCCCTGGTATATGGGGCCAGCACCCTACTTCTTGAGCCACAAGCGCTGCCCTTGTTTTGTTTTAATGGTTAGAGAAGGTGACCTAAAAATATATGAAATGACTTTAACTTCCACAACCAATTCCATCATTTAAATTAATACGTGTGTTATACTTATTTAGTTTTTTAATAGGCAGTACATCGCATGGTTCAAAAATCAGAAGATACAAAAGCATGTTTAGTGGAAATTCTGTTTTACCTGTGTATCCTGTCACCCATCTGCAGGTGCCTCAGGCAACCAATGCCGTTTTTGATTCATTTAAACTGATGAACTAAGATACAGTTGAGCTAAAATCTAATTATATTTTGCTACTTTGTATCACATGACCTAAAGGAACAGGACATGAGTCTGAGATATTGGCAAATAGCTATGGGACTCCAGGGAGGGGCCGTAAGTGAAATGCCTCAAAGGTGAAAAGTAGAGATCCAAAAGCAGAATTCTAAATTTATTATAAAGAAAAGTGGAGAAAGTGAGATCTCGCTATAAAACCCTAAGCCTCACTGTGTACTCACTTGGGCTTCTCCGTTTCTGAGTTTCCAGAATAGACTGTTGTCTTCTGAATGTTGTATATATATTAAAAAATGGAACTGTGAATCTCTTAGGATGCAAGATTGAATCTCCCCTTGCCATTTTTTCAGATAACAGCCCGCCGTCAATGGAAACATATTTATGATGAATTAGGAGGTAATCCTGGGAGCACCAGCGCCGCCACCTGTACACGCAGACACTACGAAAGGTAAGGAGCCATTTTTGGGAAAATCCATGCATTATTAAAAGTAAGACACTTTTCATTGGATGGAGCTGCTGGGCAAGGGTCAGCCTGAGGAAGTTTAAAGGACTTTGGGAAAATGGTAAATATCCCTCTGGCATTTTAGTTTGCAGCCTTGTGATTTTCAGGGAATGTGGCTTGCTCTGGTTACAGGAACTAAAAATAGATGTTCTTTAGTTTGGTTTTATCCTGTGACCACCTGCCTGACAATGCCTCCCTCTTCCCCAAACATAGATGACTCAGTACTTCTCTGTAGGATCTGGGACTGAGAAACTTTAGCTTCTGGGAAACACAGGTCTGCATTGTCACTGTCAGATTGCCGTATAACTATGTGAACGTTGAAAAGTAAGCGTTTCTTACAATAATAAGAAAAACGACCCCAGATTAGGTCTGTTGTTTGTTTCCCATCTTGGTATTTTTCTTCTTCGGCTCTGCTTTTGACCTGGGAAATCTCACCTATTCCAGCCTATTTCAGAAAAGTGATGAGAGTACAAATCAGAAGCACAAGGACATGAGCCTTCTGAGGAGGTTGCATCCCCAGGAGTAGGTTTTCCCTTTGCGTTAGGATTCTGTTACCCGCACCACGGAAGACCAGTTAGCACATTCATGCATTCTCTTTCCTCTGCGATTAAAGCCCATACTTAGCATGTAGCAGCGGTGGTGACAGCCTCCTTACAGCAGCACTTCCTCAGGGGCTTGCATACTCAGACCTGCATCCTCAGGTGATGCCGTTGCACCCGTCTGTTCTCAGTCATGTTTAAGTTCAGTTGTACTTTGATCTGCACTGCGTTTAACTCCACTTCTTTAGCGTGACCATCCAGGAAAACTTAAAGTGTTTTTTGTGAGAAAAATCAGAGTAAATTGAGTTTGGTTTAGTACACCACGAAAAATTCCCACCAAATATTCCCAAGAGATTGCTCTACTTAGCAGTGTTGTAATCCAGAGGATTTTTAAAACTGGATAAAGACATTCAAATTTATTACTCCTTACAGTGCTGTTTCTCGGTACAGTATATCAGTTTTTTAAATGTGTTACTTCTCTCAATATTTAATATGAAAGTTTATACGTTTCCACTGTTATATGTTCCCATAAGATACACTGCTGATGTCCTGGTACAAAATAGCATTGATGGCTTAGGTGAGGGTTCTGGAAATAACACCTAAGGTTGCCATAGTTTCTTTGTTTTTGACTTAGTAATCAGGGCTCCCATCAGAACATTTTTATTAGAAGTGGTCTCTGCACTTGCGAATAATTTCTGTTCTGGGAGCAGACATGCCCTTCTCCCATCTGCAGATGCTCCCAGCACCTCAACCATGAAACTTAAAGGACCAGATAGCAATTAAAATTTGAAAAAGGATGGATGGTGGCTCATGCCTGTAATCCCAGCATTTGGGGAAGCTGAGACAGGAGGATCACTTGAGGTTGGAAGTTCAACTTGACATAGCAAGACCCCATCTCTATAAGAAATATTTTAAAAATCAGTCGGATGTGTTGTGCCTGTGTCCTCGTCTGTTGGGAGGCTGAGGTGGGAGAATCGCTTGAGCCCAGGAGTTGACAGTGAGCTGTGATCACACAGCACACTCCAGCCTGGTTGAGCAGCAGAGTGAGACCAGTCTCTTAAATAGAAAGAAAAAGAAAGGAAAGAAAGGAAAGAAAGGAAAAGAAAAACATAGCTATTAGCTAGCTCATCTAGTTACCAAAGAATGGAAATATCAGTCAAATGAATTACAAAGCACCACGTGGTCAAAAAATAACTGGTAAGTTTTGGGAGGCAGAGAAGGAGTGAATCTAGTCCTATTGTGTGTGTAGGCGGGTGGTGTTTGCTTACATAGTATCTACTCGAGCAGTCGCGTGAATAAAAGTAGGGCAGTGCCTGTGGCTCAAACAAGTAGGGCGCTGGCCCCATATGCTGGAGGTGGCAGGTTCAAATCCAGCCCCAGCCAAAAACCAAAAAAAAAAAAAAAAAAGTAGCCTCAGTTTTAAATGCAATGCCAAGATGTATTGTTTGAGGATTGTGTACCTTGTTTTATGATTAACCTCTTTGAGTAGCAGATTCCTCCTCACCCCCCCCAACCAAAGCCCTCAAACAGTCAAATCAGAAAATTCTAGTAGAGACGTAGAGAACTCCAGCAATTAAGAAACATTATTAAAGATTTTTAAAATATTTCTCTCTTCCTTCTGGGGAGCATACTGGATATTTCACAAAGGTTTGGTGTCCCTCCGGATTATGTTTTTTGAAGAGCTATGTCACTTCTCCAAATCTAGAATTTGTTTCATCAGTGTATCAGTCAGAATCTAGGAAGGAAAATAGAAATCACCCAAGGTATTCAGCAAAGAGAATTTACTAGCACAGTTGCTTAAAGGAATATTGACATGAAGCAGTAAGTTAACTCGGAGGAAGTAACTCCATGTTGTCCAGGCCTGAGGGAATAGAGAGAAGAGGTTGGGGCATCACCTAAAGTTTGGAGAGTGTGCCTTAAAGAGCAGGGCATCCGATCCCAAGGAAGAGAAAGTCACCCAACCAGGAGCTCAGAGGAGGAGCACTGCAGAGCTGGCTCGAGCCTGAGGAGCGGCACTCCAGGGCTCTCACACTCTTGCTCATTTGAACCAATTGTGATCTCCAAGGAACCACCTATACCCCTTGGGTGGGAGGGGGGCTGGGAATTACTGCTCTGGGTGTGTTTTCTTGAGTTAGTTCTACCAGAGAAGGGCAGAGGAGGTGCAGATCTGTTCAAGGACTCTGGTCAAAGAAAAGGCTGAAGATCTTGGCTGAAATGTTGTGATTATAGTGGATTTCATCCATTCTTGCTAGTCAAAGGCTACATGGATACAGACTAAACAGAGATGGCTAGATGGGTGCAAAGTCACTGTTTGTAAGAAGTTCAAGGAGTTGAGAAGGGACAGGACTTTGAGGGAAAATGTCTGGTCTGGTGAAGCCTTTGCAAATTGTGAAAGCCTTCCTAACTGCTGGTTCATCTCGTCTCTCATTCTTTTCACTCTATTAAAGAGAATTAGTCCTTTTCCTAATCCTCTACCACCAGCTTTGTTTTCCTAGAAATCAGAAATGAAGAAGAAATAAGTGATCTGTGCATTATCCACTGATTTATTTTTCATGCACTGTGGCTCATGTTTCCAGTAAATGTCTTCATTTTACAACAAGAAAAAAGTAGCCTGTTCCTCAGTAAAATGTTACTTGTATATTAGTTGGGCACTTTTGGTTTATTAATGAGTGTAATAATGAAAGTGTGGGTTGTTGAAGAGAATCAATGGGTGTTTTTATTTAAGGCATAGCAGAAATGCTACAATGCTTGTGAATACATCATTGTCAACCGAAGGCCTGACTCGTCCAAACTTGCCTCTGATTGGTTTAAATCAAATAGGTCCAGGCACTTCATAAAAATGTCTTTGTCAGCCTGCTTTTGCTTCCAAACCTATTCATCTCTGTCAGTTTTTAATATTAGTACCAGGCTCCTTGCCATAGTCCATTAGTACTGTATTTAATTGCTCGTGTTGCAGATGATTACCAATATAAAAAGCATTAATGTTTTCCCATCGCAAGGCTGTTACTATGTAGATGTCTCACACTCAGCAAAGCTAATGAAATGTGGTGGTTCTGTACATTTCTTGCTCAGGATTTATAGATAAAGTTACTGTAGATTATGATACAAAGAAATGTGTCTCCCTCCTCTTAGGCAGGATCCTTCCAAATGGAACCTTTGCTTTCTTGTCCAACCCTTTACAGTAGGCACCGAATCACTTTTGTTTATCCATGAAGGGACCAAAAGAAAAATGGCTACTTTTATGGAATTCTCTTAGCTTGATTTTCTGGAATGATAATTCACTTTAAAATGATAATTCACTTTGTTTTTACATGCAGTTTTTTTTTGGTTTTTTTTTTTTTTTTTAAGTTTTTTGAGCACATGTGGGGGGGAGAGGGGGAGGAATTCTTAACACAGAATACCAGATTACTGGTTTTAATTTTCCTGAATAAATTCCATGGTCTTTTTCTGTGGAGCACATGAAGTTGTTATTAGGGATTTTAAAAGGAGCATTAAGGCCAAAGCGTTTTATGATGTGCATCTCTGAGTATTTAGAAAATCAGAATTATAAACAAATGTATTTGTTTGTGAGGGAAATGAGTAATTATGCTTCATCTTCTTGCATACATAATGCCCAATTTGAGAGTCTAACCGCTTGCTTTTCCCGTAAGCATTGCTTGGACAATGCTGCTGTGCTGCGTGGCTGGGGCAGCTGCCTTTGCAGGGACTTAGCGTGGCCACCCAAGACAGATGCATTTGCTTCTGTTTTTTTTTTTTCTCTGAAGGTATAAGGCAGGATATGAGAGGCTTCATGTTTTGAATAAGATAAGCACATGTTTTAAGGTAAAACCAAAAATATATAAGGGTCTCAGGAACTGAATTAATCATACCATGGAAAAAGGCCAAGGGAAGTGAAGGTAAGGTAAGGTATAGTTCTGTTCACCTTTGGGATATGATTCTGCACATTCATTTTGGGGTTTTTTTTTGAGACAGAGTCTCACTCTGTCACCCTGAGTAGAGTGCCATGGTGTCATAGCTCACAGCAACCTCAAACTCCTGGACTCAAGGATCCTCTTGCTTCAGCCTCCTGAGTAGCTGGGACTACAGGCCTGTGCCACCATGCCTAGCTAATTTTTCTTTCTTTGGTAGAGACGGGATCTTGCGCTTACTCAGGCTGGTCTCGAACCCCTGAGCTCAGGCAATCTACTCACTTCAGGGTTACAGGCGTGAGCCACCACGCCCTGCTAATTCTGCATCTTCTTGACACCCTTGCGGTTAATGAATACACAGTTCAGAAAGTCACAGGTTGGATCTCAGAATTTCATATTTTGAGAGAATCCTTAAAAATTCCTATAAAAAGGATCCTGAAAACATGAACGGTCAGGAAGTGAACAGACTGCATTTGTCTACAGTGGGCTCATGTCACTGGGCCTTTCTGGCCCAGCTGGGTGTGCTGAGACCAGTGCTACTCAGATGAGCTCTTCTGACACATCTGTGAACCGTTTGCTACTTGCCCCAAACAAGCTAAGCAGACAATGGCAGGTAAGCGTTGATACACTTACACTGAAATTTGCCAGAATAACGTTATGTCCATTGAAGCTAATGAAAAATGGAAGCTTGTATTTTATATGCATTTTAAGACTTCATTTTCCTAGGAATTCATTTTTATGGCAGTTTACAAAAGCATAAGTCAGCAACAGATAGGAAATTTAGAAAGCTAGTCCTTCATCCAGGTCATTGGAGAAGCACTGCTCCATATCAGGGTCACACACTTGGAATGTGCGGGACGGGCAGTACAGGTGGGCACAGGGAGTGAACAGGTGGGCACAGGTGGGCACAGGGAGTGAACTGAGAACACGGTAGCAAGCACACCCAGCTGGGCTAGAAAGGCCCAGTGACATGAGCCGACTGTAGACAAATGCAGTCTGTTCACTTCCTGACTGTTCATGTTTTCAGGATCCTTTTTATAGGAACTAACCTAACTTATAAATATTGGCTCTAATTTTTCTGAAAAAGGTTTTATCTAAGCTCCACCAAACATGGCCATGGTCATCACAACCTGCAGGCTGCCCAGTGCTGGGAAGACTGTCCAGCCTCTGCTTCAGCGTCCTGCAGTGGGAGTGTTCAGAGGGGGTCTCACTGCTAAAGTCCTTCTTCCTCTAACACTCCTCCACGTGCTGAGCAAAGTGCCTTCTGTGGTTCTCCAGTGGCCCCACCTCGCTCACTCTCCTGTGCTCTCTTTTCTCTGAGATGGTCTTCCAGAGTTGGTCACAGCTCCTCTCTTGCTTTAAGTCTTCCTATTCCGTTTAACCAAGCTTCAGGGCATGATTTATAGACTTTCCCCAGCGTGGCTGACTCTCATGTAGAAGCTTCTGATTTGTGTCACTCAGGATCCAAAGCTACTGTAGATGTCGCACACAGTAGTACTTCTTGGGATGCTGGCAGTGCTAGTCTATCAACGCAACCTAAGACTACACTTGAAATGGGTAAGAAGCCCTGTCCTCTCCTATCCAAATGGATAGATTTACCATTCCATTAATGGCCATTTTCCTTTACTTCTATCTACAAGATCCAGTTGGTGTTTTTTTAACTTCTACCACATACAGAGAGCATCCTCAGGGGTGATGAGAATGTATGCACCAAAGAGTTTAGAACAGTCCTGGCAGACAGTGAGGAGGTGCCTATTCTACCGCACGTAAAGCAGAGACAGCCAAGGGAACACAACGCTGCTCCCCCCAAGCCCAGGTTCAACCTCAGAATCTTTCCCGGTATGACACCCCCAAGTAGCCATTCCACCTCATTAGACCTAGAAAATGCCGTGACTCTTGAATTACTAACTAATCGTAAGATCTGACTCATAGGCCGTATACACATGGGAGAGAGTTAAATCTTGAAGTCTGCAAAAAACAGTTATGTAATAGATAGAAATAAGTTCAACAGGGATCGAGGAAGGAAAAAAGAATTTCCACTGGAAATGAGCAGAGAATTCCTGGAGGATCTAGAATTTGAACTGGATCTTAAAGATACAGGGATAGAACTTAGGGTAGATCATTACAGGTTGTCTAAAATAATTCAGTTATAGAATTCAAGAATAGCAGCTACTCTTGAGACCAAGGACCAAGTGATAGTTCCTTCCTTGAAACTTCCCAAGTGTGCCAAGGACAGCATTATGATGAACCCATCAAGGACTCAAGAAATAGGGGTTAAATGAACTAAATTAAGCCCAAATGAAAGGAGCAACTCCCTGTAGAAAATGTGTGTAGAGAAGTAGGGAAGGGCCGGGCGCAGTGGCTCACACCTACTGTCCTAGCATTCTGGGAGGCTGAGATGGGTGGCTTGCTTTGAGCTCAGGAGTTGAGACCGGCCTGAGCAAGAGTGAGACTGTCTTTAAAAATAGCCAGGTGTTGAGGTGGTTGCCTGTAGTCCCAGCTACTTGGGAGGCTGACGCAAGAATTTGAGGTTGCTATGAGCTATGACGCTATGGCACTCTACGGGGCAAGAAAGTGAGACTCTGTCTCAAAAAAAAAAAAAAAAAAAAAAAAAATATATATATATATATATATTTATACATACATATATATAGGAAGTAGGGAATAGGCCGGTTGGGCATGGTGACTAAAGCCTGTAATCCTAGCACTCTGGGAGGCCAAAGTAGGGGATCCCTTGAACTCAGGAGTTGAAGACCAGCCCAACCAAAGTGAGACCCCATCTCTACTAAAACTAGAAAAACTAGCCAGGTGTGGCGGCCACCTGTAGTCCCAGCTACCCAGGGAGGAGGCTGAGGCAGGAGGATTGCTTGGGCCTAGGAGTTTGAGGTTGCTGTGAGCTAAGCTGACATCACAGCTGTCTAGCTTGGGCAACAGCGTGAGACTGTCTCAAACAAACAAACAAAAAAAATAAGTAGGGAAAAGGTGGTCGAAGGGAAGATCAGGAGAGGTCTAAGCCTGAATTTTCCCCAGATCCTCCAAGGGGGTGTTGTTCACCCGTTCAGTGTGGACTAACTCTCTAGTGCAAAGTCCCACTTTCATGGATTGTTTTCATCAAGTACGAATTTAAAAGGTGGAGTGTGCCTGTCCTCTCCAGCAGCGGTTGGGGGGTGTCCGATCTGCACACGCGCATCTCCTTCCCAGATACTGTTTTGTTCATGGGAGTCCTGGCCCGTGGTCACTGTGTGAGGCCTGCCTCTACAACAGTGCTGCCCAGGTCTCCTCATCTCCCTTTTCCCCAGAGCCCCAGAAGGTCTCCTGGCCGTCTTCAACAGCCAGCAGCCCAGGAAATCAAACACAGTTGCTCAGAGTCAGGCAGGCTGAGGTGGTGTGGGTTCTCATCCGTCTGCACCTCGCCAGGCTTGTTCTCACAGGGACCCAAGTCAGGTCAGCACACGCACCCCACACCCAGAGGAGCTGCTTCTTATCTTCTGTAAAGAATTTATCTCCAAAGGACAGTCAGGTAATTTCATAAACAAGAACCTCACACTTTCTATGGCTCAGCATGCCTACAATGCTCTGCAATTTTCCAATGCCTGGATATTTCGAGACACTTTTCAAGAAGGAAAACAAAACCCTAGCCAGACCCTAGAGTTGAAAAACTGGTTTCTATTTAAAAAAAATAAATAAATAAACAACAGCCTTTGAAAAATCTCTATTTAAAAATTCTTAAATTTTCCTCTAAATGCAAGTTGTAATTAATAGAAGTTAGAGTTTACACCCCCAGGCACAAACTAATCAAGTGTGTATGTTATGCTGTAAACTACAGCGAGTTCTTTGTTTGACCCCCCCCCAAAAAAAAACAAAAAACTTGCCAAACAGCAGTTTTTCTTTGTCAAGCTCCTTTATTGTCTCATTTTTGTTTTTACCCTGCCTCCCTCCCCACACCATTTGAACCTAACTAAGGATATTGTGTGTAAGAAACTTTGCAGGTCCCAGGTTTCATGGATTGTTTTCATCAAGTACGAATTTAAATTTGAGAATCGATGAGGTATTTTAGCTCTCTTTTATTTTTGATAAATAATAAAAAAAAAGTTGCTACTTAGGATTTTCTGTCCTCGGGGCTTTATCATTAAGATTAAATAACTGTACTCTCATGCGTGCCACTGCACAAACATCTTTTCAATTATGTGAGTAACAGATCCCTTCACAAAGGAACTATTGAAAATTCAGAAAGCATGTTTCCAAAAAAGGAAGGAGAAAAATGTATCATATGACAGAAGAATATAATTGTTTACCATTAAAATATATCCTTAACTCTTCCACTGAAAACCTCTTGGAACATTTTGTTTTGTGCAAGTTATTATAAAGTCTGACCAAAATAATAAATGCTGTGGGGGAATTGCTAAACATTTCAGAAGCTCTGGAGCCGGGAGTATCTCACATGCCTCGGACTTAAATGTGATGGTTGTTGGCCTATTTTTGCGTATGGACACTGCCTGCCTTCATTTGTGGAATGCACGTCACGTTGAAAACACTGAGTATGTTTGTTTATTATTCTTGAAATGGATGCATGCAACTTGATTCTGAGTTAGTCATTGTTTTTTCATTGAGAGGAGTAGCTGCTGCCGTCCTTGCTGGCTGGCGTTGTAAAGGCGTAGGCACCATTCTGTCATGAGCACATATTTAGGATCACTGGGGC
>CAUYPK010129824.1:17500-45412 GCA_963574355.1 Loris lydekkerianus
AGTCTTAGTTTAAAAATAATTAGGATCCCTAATATTTGAATAGATTTTACGTTGTTGATAAACCAAGTACATTTTCTTCATTGAATCAGCTTGTCTTATTTAAAACAAATTATGTTTGCTGTATTAAAGTTCATATTTTTAAGGCTGAGTCTTGTGTTAATCCCACAGTGAGTCATTAATCATACCAAATGCATTATAAAAACTTTAATCACTGAAGTTGAAACTGAGATTGTAATGCAATCCATCCCTTTTAATTACATCAGCTATTTTTCCCTTTCAGATAAAGAGCTGTGTCGCAAAGGGAAAACAGATTAAAACCAGAGCTGTTTGATGTTTCTCTTTTTAGAGCATTTTTATGCACTTTGCTTAAAAAAAAATTTATATAATTAAAATGGTTGAAATTTGCAGTCTCCCTGATTTTTGCTGCTTGAGTGGTCTGTCCACTTTTCCTTCTCTCTGGGTCTCTCTTGTACTTGGCACCCTAAACAGATCTCCTCCTCCAGGAGGCACCTGCCCCCTCAGCACAGCCGAGTAAAAGGCAGCCCTCCCTCCACCATGCTGTGCTGCCACACAGGGATGTTTTTATCTCAAGTGTTTGGTTTACATTATGACATGAATAAAAATAAAAACTTTGGAGATGGGCAGGAGTAAGTTCCAATTCAACTTCTAACAAATGGCGTGACTCTTAGACAACTTGTGTAACCTTTATGGACTTCGGTTGCCCCGTATTTTCAAAAGGAAGCAATAACAATAACAATAATACTTAAGACAGATGTCATGGAGTTTATGTGAAATAATCTTTATGATGTACCTAGCATGTACTAGTACCTATTAGAATATAAGCTCAATGAGGGCCAGGGGCTTTGAATGTTTTGTTCACTGCTGTTCTCATTGCCTAGAACACTGCCTGGCACATAGTAGGTGCGCAACATGTAGCCATTGATGGAATGGTAGATGAAGAGGAGCTGCTGTTGTTGCTGTTATTGTTATGAGGTTGTTGGCCCTTAGGCAGGTGTCATGGGCGGTGATGAGGACACTAATGTTTCTGTCAGATGCTTCCATTGGTATCCTTGGTGTATGGACCCACAAAACCAGAAAGAGGTCATGCAGAGAAGTACATAGGTTACTTGTACAGATTTTAAACAAGGAGGTAAATCACTAAACTGTGGAGTAAGATTGTAGAAGTGCATCTGTGTCGCTGGAGATGAAGTTATTCAGTGAGTTGCTTGTATTAAAAAAGGAACATAAACTTCTGTAGTATTGATGCTATTAGAATTACTCGATTGATCATCTCTTCTGCTATCCTTTTAGATTAATCCTACCATATGAAAGGTTTATTAAAGGAGAGGAAGATAAGCCCCTGCCTCCAATCAAACCTCGGAAACAGGAGAACAGTTCACAGGAAAATGAGAATAAAACAAAAGTATCAGGAACCAAACGCATCAAACATGAAATGCCTAAGAGCAAGAAAGAAAAAGAGAATGCCCCAAAGCCCCAAGATGCATCAGAGGTGAGTTGCTTTGCTGTACAAAAATAATTCTATGAGACATACCCTGCCTGGAGGTATTTGGAACCCTAAATCCACAGCTGTATCCTTGCACGGTTGCATGGTTAGATTAAGGAACAAAAAAATCTTAGCTTCACAGTTCCCCAAATAGTTCTCTAGTTCCTAAAAACCTTTTAGTTTGTTCAGGAGCTGAAATGCAATGCATAGTATTGAATGGGGTAGGCCAAGAATAGAATCTAAAAAGACGAAAACATCAACACAAAACTGTTAGTAGCAGGGGTGGGTGCAGTGGCTCACGCCTGTTATCCCAATGTGTTGGGGAGGCCAAAGCAGGAAAATCATTTGAGGCCAGGAGTTTGAGAGAGGGCTGAACAACATAGTGAGATACCATCTCAAAAAAAAGCAAACATAAAAATTAGCCAAGTGTGCATACCGTTGTAGTCCTAGCTACTGGGTAGGCTAAGGCAGGAGGATCACTTGAGCCCAGAAGCTCAAAGTTACAGTGAGCTGTGATTATGTGCCACTGCATTCCACCTTGGGTGACAGAGCAAGACTCTGTCTTTAAAATAAATAAGAACTAATAGCAAATGCCCAGACTTAGAAGGAAGGAACACAGCTTACAGCTCTCTAACATCAAGGTATTCCATTGTAAAACATGGTTTCTTGGCCATCTCATGACCAGTCTATCTGAGAAATTTGTGTGACTTCAAAAAATGCTTTGGGGGGAATATCAGAAGGAGGGACGTTGGAATAGGTGGATTCTGTCTCTACAGGACTGTCCTGAAAAATTTTAGAAATGTGTTTGTCTCCCATAATCGACCTCTGTACAATGGCCTTGGGTCAAGACCAATTTAGAAACATAAGTGCTTATTGTTTATAGGGGAATTTTGAAATGGTTCCTCTGAAACCATTATTATCTCTCATATTAACAGGTAGTTTCTAAACCTTTTGAAACAAGCCCCAGCTACCCGCAGCCTCCAACAGGTCTTTGGTAGAAGCCATTACCATCAGCTTACGGCCAGTCATGTAGGCTGATCTGGGCTCTGTTTCAACATGAATAATAAAAAACCTTGCTGCCTATAAAAAAAACTTAGCAGCCACATTTGGAGACAGCATGTTCTAGGATTCAACCCCAGAGGGAATTTTGGTGCTAATATTAAATACTCCCTAAAAATCAGGTTTATAATGAACACATAAGAGACTCCCTAATTAAACACTGGCTTAAAACACACACACATACACACCCTAAACTCTTATTCAGACATTAAGTTACCAAAATGACTCTTAAATGAGGAGACAGTGTTGTTAATAACCAAGTGGAGAATTTGGGTTTTTGTTTTTAAGTTTCATAATTATTTTAAGCTCTAGTAACTAAAAGAAGGGTCAGGGGAAAGATGATGTAGATTTCTAAACATCTGCAGGCTTGCAACATAAAAGGCCAAAAGCAAGGAAATTTCTAGTTAAGGCTTACATTCCTTTTTTCCTTTATTCTGTTGGCCTGGTGATTTATTATGGGTTTCAGATCAGGGAGTTCTACTAGCTACCATATGTACAGTGCTGCTGGAGTGCCAGGGGACAAACTGAGGACCAAGGGGCCAACCAAACCTTTGAATGACTCCACTTTGGGGATGGAGTTTGAGACAGTTTGAGAGGTTGTGGGCAGAATCTCAGCCCATGTGCTGAATCTCCCAAGATGACAATTGCTGAGAGTGGAGCCCTACTCCCTGGAGTTCAGAGAAACCCTTAAAAGTGTTAAGATCTCTCCCCTATAGGCCCCGACTATTTCCTTCAGGGGGCTGTGAACGTCCTAGATTTCAAAGATCGTCGCAGTGAGGTCATCTCAACTTTGTGGAATTCCCACCCTCTCTCAGGTGGACTTATAGTAAGGACCACTCCCCGCTTCAGACAGAAACCCATGTTATTTGCAGGGTTTATCTTTCTCATTGACTGTGTTTGGAGTTTTTGGTTTGGATTTCATGGTTGTCATTGTTTTTAATTTTTGGTGTTTTCAATATGAAAGCAGTGAACACAATGGAGGTAGGAAGGGTGATAGAAACCCCTTCTAGCCAAATCTACTATATTCAGGTAATTGGATTGTAGGGTACCTGGTCAGAAGATAACATCTAATATACTAAAGTAGATCATAAAATGCCATCCTAGAAAAAGGATCTTTTGTTTTTTTCTGCCTAGCTTTTCAAAGACGTCCTGAATGGGTATTATAACCAGAAGCATAGGCCTCTGATAGACCTGAAGGCCTAGGTCATAGAAACCTAAGTGGTCCAAGAATCCCCATAGCCCCACGTCAGCCTCTAGCCACATAAGAAACTATTAAATGCAATTTGCCTTTTTCATTTCCCTTACTCAATTTTCTATATTTTCATGTAATATATAAGCTCAAGAGACCGATGATGATTATTAATGTAGAACAAGTAATGATGTTTGTACCAGAAAAGGCAACTATTAGTACAAAAAAAAAAAAAAAAAAGAAAGAAAAGAAAAGAAAAAGAAATGAAGATGATAAGCAAAGGCTTTTAGGTATAACTCATCCCTAAAAAGCAAAATGTTTTTAGTGGATTTGAGGAGAAGTATGTATAAAATGGGCATGATTCCTTAAAACTTTGATTCTTACATATCCCTAAGCCAGCATTTTCAATCTTATCTAAAGACACTTATTTTTTTTTAACAGAGAAGAGCAAAGTTCAAGGGATGAGCTGGGGTGGGGAGTGAGGGAAGATCAGCTCGATATAGCTATTTTGTGACTATTCTACTAAGACACGTCAGTGCAGAAGGACAGCAGTTTTGCAAGAGCTTGTCAGCCAGCTGGGTCACAGATGGAACGTTAAGATGACCTTTTAAGGTCAAAGTTTACACAGCTACACAATACAATTAAAATGAATAGAATTGTGACCATAGCTTTTGTCAGTAGGAGTACATAAAGAGTGTCCATCTCATTGACTATAATGCATTTCATTAAACAGAAAAGCTAGATTTGTGGTGGCGCCCACTGCCTGAGTTTTGACAGCTTCATTTTTTACTTTAAAAGAAATGTATGCTAGAAGGACCAAGAACCCAGGCTGCCGTTGCATCGGGGTACTTTTTCCGTATTTTAACATAATCTCTGTATTACTTGGCACTGAGTAGAAATTATTGACATTTAAGTATTACTAGTTTTTAGGGCAGTATATTGAACATTTTAGGAAGAAATTTGCCCTCTCAAAGACAAGGAGTTAGAGCATTTATTGTTGACATGGAGATGGTTAGATTTTTGAAAGAGAGGTGCTAAGAAAACATCTTTCTCAGGAGTGTCATAAAACACAACATGTAATTTAAAACCCATTTAGATAATTGACTGATTTGACAAGAAGACAACCTTAGAATTAAACTATATATTAGAATCAGGAGTGATATGATTGTATACCATCAGTACCTAACACTTTGCTATTTTGATAGGTGCTTCATTAGGGACTAAAGTGAATATGCATATTTCCCCTAATGTTTCTGTAATTTAGATTTCTTTGTTTAGAGCCATGATTGAGGAGTAATAAAGCTTTTTCACAAACTCCGTGAGCTGATTGACAATCCAGTTTTCAAGAAAAACTACCGTGTGTAATATTTTATTTCATAGCAAAACATGTCAGTGTATTTGATTTTCTTCTGTCTTTTGAAATATTTCATCAGGTTTCATCCAAGCAAGAGAAAGAAGAAGAGACTTTAAGCCAGAAAAACATCCCTGAGCCTCCTGCAGCAACAGATATAAAGAAAAAAGTGGAAGGGTACCAGGATTTTACGGTGAGGCCTCCAGTGTCCAGAGCAGACCCAGAAAAGGACGGTGAAACAGATCAAGGTTCCAACAGCGAGAAGGCTGCGGAGGAGGTGGGGGAGAAGGCACCCACACCTCCCCCGGCAAGTGTTCCTCTGGCTGCTGAGAGGGATCCCCCTGTGGTCCCTGGGGCTGGTAAACAGTCACTCGCCTCTCCCAATAACCTGGTGGACTCCAAACAAGAATCCAAACCCTGCTGTTTTACAGAGAGCCTTGATAATGACCTCCAGGAAGGGTCCTTTCCCAGCTACCCCACCTCACAGCCACCGCCGGCAAACCAGAACGAGATGGAGGATGACAAACTGCCCGCAATGGCAGATTACATCGCCAACTGCACCGTGAAAGTGGACCAGCTGGGCAGTAACGACATCCACACCGCTCTCAAACAGACCCCAAAGGTTCTGGTGGTCCAGTCATTTGACATGTTCAAAGACAAAGACCTGACTGGGCCCATGAACGAAAACCATGGACTCAACTACACGCCCCTACTCTACTCAAGAGGCAACCCAGGCATCATGTCCCCACTGGCCAAGAAAAAGCTTTTGTCACAGGTGAGTGGGGCCAGCCTCTCCAGCAGCTACCCCTACGGCTCCCCACCCCCTTTGATCAGCAAAAAGAAACTGATTGCTAGGGATGACTTGTGTTCAGGTTTGTCCCAGGCCCACCACGGCCAGAGCACCGACCACATGGCGGTCAGCCGACCATCGGTGATTCAGCATGTCCAGAGTTTCAAAAGCAAGCCCTCGGAAGAGAGGAAGAGCATCAATGACATTTTTAAGCATGAGAAGTTGGGTCGATCTGAACCCCACCGCTGCAGCTTCTCCAAGCATCACCTTAACCCCCTTGCAGACTCATATGTCCTGAAGCAAGAAATTCAGGAGGGCAAGGATAAACTGTTAGAGAAAAGGACAGTCCCCCATGCCCACATGCCTAGCTTCCTGGCAGACTTCTATTCCTCCCCTCATCTCCACAGCCTCTACAGACACACCGAACACCACCTTCATAATGAGCAGACATCCAAGTACCCTGCCAGGGACATGTACAGAGAGTCAGAAAACAGTTCTTTTCCTTCCCACAAACACCAAGAAAAGCTTCATGTAAATTATCTCACGTCTCTGCACCTGCAAGATAAAAAGTCAGCCGCAGCAGAAGCCCCTACGGATGATCAGCCGACGGATCTGAGCCTTCCCAAGAACCTGCACAAACCCACTGGCAAGGTCTTGGGCCTGCCCCACTCAGCCACGGGGCCCCAGGAGAGCAAAGGTGTCTCCCAGTTCCAGGTCATAAGCAGCCAGAGTCGAGACTGTCACCCCAAAGCCTGTCGGGTATCGCCCATGACCATGTCAGCCCCTAAAAAATACCCTGAATCACTCTCAAGATCAGGAAAATCCCACCATGTGAGACTAGAGAATTTCAGGAAGATGGAAGGCATGGTGCACCCCATCCTGCACCGGAAAATGAGCCCACAGAACATTGGTGCAGCACGGCCAATAAAACGCAGCATGGAGGATTTGGACCTTGTGATTGCTGGGAAGAAGGCCCGGGCTGTGTCTCCCCTGGACCCATCCAAGGAGGTCTCTGTGAAGGAGAAGGCCTCTGAGCAGGAGAGCGAAGGCAGCAAGGCAGTGCATGGTGGGCATCCCGGGGGCGGATCTGAAGGCCACAAGCCTCCCCTCTCCTCCCCTATCTTCCCAGGTCTGTATTCTGGGAGCCTGTGTAATTCAGGTCTCAATTCCAGGGTCCCAGCTGGGTATTCTCATTCTCTGCAGTACTTGAAAAACCAGACTGTGCTTTCTCCGCTCATGCAACCCCTGGCTTTCCACTCGCTTGTGATGCAAAGAGGAATTTTTACATCGCCAGCAAATTCTCAGCAGCTATACAGACACTTGGCTGCGGCCACACCGGTAGGAAGTTCATATGGGGACCTTTTGCACAACAGCATTTACCCTTTAGCTGCTATAAATCCTCAAGCTGCCTTTCCATCTTCCCAGCTGTCATCTGTACACCCCAGTACAAAACTCTAGGCCCAGCTCTGCCCAGCAGCCCGAAGCACAGGGCTAACAGCGTCACGTTTTTCCCTTGGAGTGACGGCTTATAGAATTAGAGGTCAGTATTTCTTCTCCCCTGGGGGTACGATCAGTCCCAGATGTGGCGGCTGAGAGGGGAGGCCAACACGCCTGATTTTTCTGGGACAACTCCCGCCTTGGCTGGTCAGTCTTGACCCCCTTCCAGCACAGATGGATGTCCTGGTACCTCCAGATCATTCACGTTGCATGTGGGCCTTGTGAGGGATTTGTGTATAACTGGGAAGAACTTAGAGGACCCCATCTGAGTTTGGGGTTGCCAGGAAACAACGTAGGCAAAAAAAAAAAGAAAGAAAGAAAAGAAAAGAAAAAAAGGGGTCAGGCATTTCAAAGGAAGGGGCAAGGAAGACTGGCAAACATGAGCCAAGGGATGCCCCTCTTTTCTTAAAACTCTCCAAGGTTCAATCAATGCAATGTATAGTGAAACTTCAAAAGATCCTTCATTTTGACACTATTAAACAATCCAGAGAAGTAAACACTGTTCAATTGACTGTATATATTTGCTTCTTAAAACTACCCATATCACTGTTTGCTCACCTAATTTATATACAGGTAGTTCCATTTTCTCCCAGTTCCTTCTTGTCTTTTTTTTTTTTTTTTTTTTTTTTAATTAAAAAGTACCAATTTTGTTTGCAGGTCTTTTTTTGTTTTTGTTTTGTTTTAAAGGCTGACTGAGTGTCGTAGTTGTTGATGTGTGTCTGTAATTTTTCCACATCTTATTTTGAGCAGCTTTTGGGTGGTAAAGTTATTGTTTACAAATTGAAGCAACTGATTCAGTGGAACAAATGGAAAAAAAAAAAAAAAGAAAAGAAATAGTCGAGCACACACAATAGTGCAAAGAACGTTCCTTTGCAGGTCGGCAACTTAAGGATTTTGTTCCTCATAAATGGCATAGTTGAAAGAGCTTATACACTGCTTGCCCGGCCAAATGCTTTGCTTTGAAGTATTGGGTTATGTGAAAATATTGAGCATTGTACTTACCTTATCTAGGCTGTGAAACTGTCCTACATACCAGAGGAATCATAAAAACAAAAACCTCACTGGCAGCGAGCTGCCGAATAACAACAGAGTCTAGAGGACATATTTGTGGGCTGCACAGATATTTTAGGAATTTCAGAAATTAGAACAGGAGCCAAAGTGATTTACATTGGTGTTGGCACTGATCCCTATAAACGGTCTGGGAAAGGGGGTCGGGAAGAGGATGGAGCTCAGCCATCCGGAGAGGAGGAGCAGCTGAAGGCCTGATAGCTCCTCTAGGCCTCTGTCTTTTGAGTAATAAGTAGTCATACTGCCTTCATCAAGTTGCTTTCTTGTCATTCCCAAGAAGAATTTCCCAGGCCGCATCTTTGGGGATAATTGGCATACTGGATTAGCCATTTCAAAAGAAAGCCATCCTCCTCGTTGGGTGTATGAGGCACAAGTTTCGTATGTATGTGCTCACAGAAGGTGGTTTGTGTCTTGTTTTTAACCACCTGCCCATACAGTCTGCTTTATGATTTCTTTTATTGTTGGAAACAAATGATCACACTGTTCAAGCAGTCAAAAGATGTCGAGAATGCCTATTGTCATTCTTGCCACTTGATTCCATTGGCTACCAGGATGTACCATCAGGGTGGACGCATGTTCTAATTCTATTAAAGTGATACAGAGAGTGGATTTTCTTCCCAAATTCCATTCCCTGCTGAAGACTGCTTGGATGAACTCCCCCGGCCACTCTCCCCCTCCCACAACACTACCAGTAGACTTTAGAACCATAGTTAATCCGAGTCTTTTACCTCTGAGGTATTTAATTCTATGGAAGTTGATGACAATTTTCAACTTCTAAATAGGTAACTCGACTGCAAAATAATCGAAACTGATAACAATGAAACTGCAGCTCTTAAATCAAGCCACGCATGCCACGCATTTGTATTGAGATGTCTCCATGATATGAAGCCAAATATTCAATGTAACATACTTAATATCCAAAGGTGGAAACAAAAGAATGTAGAGATCCAGTGTTAAGAGTTCCATTTGCTTCAATTAATTATTTACCTTTCCTGTGGAATAATATATATATATATTTAATAGAACCATAGATAGACTAGTAGAATTTAGATTATAAATGTGTGCGCGCAGATTATCCTGCTATTGCACAAGATGGGGGAGGGGCAGGGAATGTTTCAAATTCCAGCTGGCAAAATGTTAGCCAGGACATATACAAGAAAGTTGCACTACATGGAATGGACACAGAATTGAACAACATGGAAGAAAAAGGAGACTTCAGTGGTCCTGCAGCCGACATGGGCTAGATCGGACATGGTTTCTGTGAGTTCATGTCTCAAAAAAAAAAAAAAAAAAAAGGGAGCTGTTTGTGCCCAGGGGAGGTCACCTATCTATTTGTAATATGGGGCATTTGTTTTCCCCACTGCAGTGATTTCAGTCTGGTTTCATCATGTTGGAATTCGGTCACACCATTTTCAAACAATGTTAACATAGTCCAGCTTTTGTTTTTCTCATCTCTTCCGAGAGGAGACTCACTGTTTCTGTCTGAGGAAGCTCATACCCTCGGCAGAACATCAGGACGAATAAAGGGAAATGGAGGTATACATTCCCAACAGAAGCAGGGCGTTGTTTTAAAACTCTGACCAGAGATCTTGGAAATCTTCCAAAAAGACCATTGAATTCTTCATTGGCTGAGAACAACGTTTTAAAAAGTCTTAAATAGGGCTTTGTTTGCATTGTTTGAGTTCAAGGGGCCTTATTATTGAATGGAATTGCACAAGCCTTTCTTTGTGCAATCAAACCATTGTTATTGGTAGTGCTGTAAAGGAAACTGTGGAATCTAATTGGCAGTGGAGTCATAAATCTATTGACTAAGTGTGGCTTCCAAGAAATGTTGCAATTCAGAATGCACTCAAGTCCATGATTATCGGCAATTTGGAGATTCTAAATAATATTTTTAAAAAACCTTTCCATGCAACTTCTGGCTTAACTTTTGACAACTAAATATTTTAAAAAAAGAAAGAAAGAAAGAAAAACAACCCAACCAAGTTTTGGAATTAAGTATTCTCCTAGTAAGTAATTCGAACTTGTAATATTTGCCACAGGACTGACTTATTTATTTACTAGCTAGAAGCTCTTAAATTCACTAGTTTATCAGGGCATATACAGAAGGGTTTGTTAAAACTCAATGTGGACTTTACAACTTTCTGACCTGGTGCATGAATTCTCAAGTACTGTATTTCACTGTGTTGGTGTGTCTGATGGAAATTTCGAGGTGGTCCCACAAAAATATTTTATGTAGTGTGCCTTCAAAGAGAACCATTTCTTTCTCTTCTTCACTTAATGTCCCACAAAGTCACATTTGGTGGTGGTCAGCCAAGTCCCATCTGGTCTAGTTTTACTCTTGTCCCAATTTTAAAGAGAAATGGGAACCATTTCACCCTGGTGAGATCCACACCATTGCTATGATTATCTCAAGCACTTAGAAGTCCAGTGTTGGCTATTGGTGTATTTGATATTCTGCTTGTCTCCCCATGGTTGAAATATGTCTGAAGAATAGCAGCATAATCTCTTGGCTGTTTATACTTTTTTAAATTTTCCTGTGTTGTAAATATTGTATACTTTTTGGTGATTCCAGCTATGTAACCTCTATGCTCTGTAAGGTGATTATTTGTATATAGCAACATGGCCCAGTGATATTATATAGTTTCCCAATGGAGAGGTTATTGAGTAACCTTTGCATTAGTTTAAACACTACCAGAAGAATGCTGAGCCAACTATAAACACTCAATTTTGTATGTTTTCCAAATTGTACTTATTACTGCTTTTGATACTGTATTACGTGCCAATAGTTTCCCAATCACATAGCAGGCAAGAGATATTTTGTACTTTTTGATCCACTGTAATATTTAATAAAAAATGTTACTATCTGTTTCCTTTTGGGTGTGTCACTTCTTCCAGGGGAGGGGGGGGAGTATGTGTGCTTTGCCCTCACCAGAGGACTTTCCATCTTGTTTCTAAATTGAATACCCAGTAATAATGAGGACATTGTACTGGCTGCCTAATTGGCATACATTATTTCTTCTCTTCATGACCTCTTGCAAATTTGGTTATGTCCATTTTACTGATGAGAAAGCTCAGCTTAGAGAGATAACTGAACTGGTCCAAGATCACTTGACTAACACATGGTGGAGTCAGGATTTGCACCCAGGGCTCCTGTCTATATGCCAGGCTCCTCTGCTGGCAGATCACAAAAGTTACTGTTTATTTGGTCAACAATGATTGACTCACGCCTCAATTGCCAAGGCATAGTGTAAGGAGCTGGGGATACAATGGTAAGTAAAAGATAAATATTGTCTCTGGAGCTTATAAATCTTACAGGAAAGAGGATTAATCAGTCACCCTTATAAATAAATTTAAACTTGAATATGACCGAGTTCCAGGAGTGAGGGATGTGATGACTAAAACAACATGCAAAGAGGAAGTGGTGACTAGACTGACAGGAAAGATGAGTGTGAATTAACGAGGCACGAGGGAATTGAGAGAAGAGTAGTTTGAGCACATGTGCAATGGCTCTGAGGCAGGGACAAATTTGGCTCTTTAGAGGAGTTTGGGGAAAAGCCCAGGATGGTGATTGCCATGCTGAGCGGGTTACCTTAGAGAGTGTAGCAGCGGCTGGCCAGGTGGGTTCAATAGGTCTTTATCCTAGGCAAAAGAAAGATTTGTCTTTTTAAGTATCATTCTCTGGTGGTTGTGTGAAGGGCAGACTGAGAGTTTTTGAACGTCAAGGTGGTGGTCATTTTGATGGGGATGGCAGAAGGGCAGATGAACACATTTCAGAAGTAACTGGAAGAATGAATGGGCTTAGTGGTGGATTAAATGGGACAATTAAAGGAGGGATAGTCTGGAAATCTTAAGAAGATAACTATATATATCCTGAGGTCTGGGTATTTTACTCGTATACTTGACGTGATGAGCACATATTTCTGAACTTAATGTTTCCTTGATCTCTCTCTGCAGCTTCCCTCTGGCTTTGCTCAGCTTATCATTTGTTGAAAAGAAGCTCCCTCCTTAGCGAGCTCCAGAAATGGGAGCAGGGACAGGACTACAGTGAGTGACTTTGTCCATGACCAACATAGCTCTGTATAGACAGGAGGGAGTAAGCTGCTGGTAAGCAGGTCACTACAACTCTGGGAGGGCAAGAAAACACATTTTTGTAACCCCATGGTAGATTCTCTACAGGACCCTGCCCACCCCTCTCAGGTCAGCAGGGGTTAAAGCAATGTGTGAGCAGCCTCACCCTCTTCTT
The DNA here is from genome assembly GCA_963574355.1 of Loris lydekkerianus. NCBI lineage: Eukaryota > Metazoa > Chordata > Mammalia > Primates > Lorisidae > Loris > Loris lydekkerianus. Next base: position 30,205 of record CAUYPK010129824.1, read on the forward strand.
GCTGGCTGTCATCCCTTGTCTAATCCAGCACTCAACAAAACACAGGAGGAAACCATGGCCCCATGGTGTCCTGGCACTCACTCTTGAGTCATGCATATTTCACCATGTCATATGTGACTTGCTACAAATACACCAAAGGAATATCCTTCCGTCTGTGAAACACTCAGCATTTGTATGTCTGATACTAGATTCATACACAAGAGGAAACATCATAAATTGCCTATTTTTACCAGGTCTGGTTGGCAAAAACTGCCAGGAAGGAGGTGATTTTGCTAAAGCTGTCACTCGCAGAACAAAAGCAATGATAATGCTCAGTGATGTATTCTAGGAAAGTGGCCACAGTTGGCAAATGTTTCAGGGCTGATAGTGGCAAGGAAATAGGTGGTTATTTACATCAACAAGTATGTAAGTAGTAGAAAGTGGGAGTAAGGTTGGAGGTGACCTCTACCCAGGAACAGGTGAAAGAAAGCATGGCCTTCAAGATTGACCTCGGGAGGATAGTAAATCACATTAATTTGGGTTTCACTAATCCAGAATCCTTGAATTTTGACATCTCCAGGATAATTCCCTGTTATTTATTATCCTCCAGGATAAATAAATAACATTCCCAAGCACTTGTTTAACCTGCTTAAAAGAACGCTCTATGTTTAATTGTGTTAGACGTAGCTGTAGGCATTCAGCCAGTTTAGTAAGTTCCCTGAGGTACCTGTGCGGAAACTACTATTACTTTAATTATTGATGAAACTCCCTCTAGAGCAGAGCTGTCCAAAAGAACTTTCTGGGATGGTAGAAATATTTTATAACTCAGAGTTGTCTGATATTGTAACCAATGTGGCTACTGAGCCTTTGCAATATGCCCAGTGTGACAAAGAAACTGGACTCTTTAACTCCACTCAACTTGTATTCATTTAAATTTGAATAGCTGCATGTGGTTAGTGGTTACCATATTGGATAGCACAGCCTAGAAGGTCTACTTGGCCAATATATATAGACCCAATTAACAATATGTGCATTTAAATGTTAACATAAACACTAAAGCAGGCAATGTTATGCCTCTTCTCAGCAAAACTTTGTCAATTAGAGGCGACAATGGCTTTAACACTCTTTTTCATTTCTGATTTACACATCATAAGCATTTAAATACTAAATAAACAAACCACGGGGAAGGGATTACACATCTTGTAACACAGCTCTGCCATTGATGTTAAATCTGATTGTGTAAGGTTTAATTGTAGCTCCCAGAACGGCTGTGAAAAGTTACATGTGGCCTCCTTAGAGTCCTACTTCACTCCGTGGTAATTCAACATTCATCTATGAAGACTGGAGGGAGGGCGTTCCATGTGAGTGACATGACCAGGTGGGGAGAAGAGGATCTAGGGGCCAAGTGTGAGAAATCCACAATAAACATACTTTGAGTGTCTGGGTCCTAGTTCTTCAAACATGGATCTGTTACTTTATTTCTCCTTTATACAAAATGATAACAACAACCAATGATATTGACTGACAGCTCCATATGTGCCACACATTGTCTTACATGGTTGTTTCACGTTAATTCGTTTGATCCTTAACATCCCGGGATTCTATATTTCTTTTTACTTTACAGTTGAGTAAAACCAAGTATAATTGAGCTTTTAATGACCAATTAAAATGCACAGTGCCTGCCTGGAAATACTAGAAGATTCTTTCCTCACATTTATTCTTACTGTGTGCTGCCATCTTCTCTCCTTCCTTATCCCTCACCCCAACCCTAAAACTCAAACCATCAGCTATGATCACTGAATCAGAAGACTTTCAGGTTCTTTTTAAATTAGTGAGGGAAAGAAGAGAGAAGATCCCAGTCTGGGGGAGAGGGAAACAGATGTGGTAGAGACTTGTTAACCGTTAGAGGATGATATTAAGATTAAAAACAGGACAAAGTAGATGAAAAATCTATTTTCTAGACAGAAGTAGAAAGTAACAAAATTTTCTCAAGTAGAAATGTGAAGATTATATAATGATTAAAAATTTGATCAGTAGTCAAATATTTTCCCACAAAAAAGCACCGGGCCCTTATGGTTTTAAGAACCATTTCAGAGAATTGAAAACGAGGAAAAACTACCCAAATTTTTTGTGAATTGAATTTGATGTCATTACCAAAATTCAAAAAGGATAGTGAAAGAAAAAGTATAAACCAATCTCACTTATCAACCGGATGTGGAAACCGTAAGTGAAATATCAGCAAATTACATAAAAGTTTATGCTTATATAATACATATGTGCATGAATCTATGTGCATATATATGTATGTGTATACACATACATTTGCTAAAGTAACATATATGTGTGAAATTGATTAAAATAATATCACATCTTGACCAATAAGTTTATTTTAGAAATATAAGGATGGTGAAATATTAGAAATTTTATTAATGAAGTAACATGTAAAAGCCATCTGAAAAAAAGAATAAACTTGGATCCATACCTCAAATAATACACAAATGAATTACAACGTGATCCATCTGCTATGAGCACTTGAGCTGAGAATTCTTGAAAATTCTTTTTTTTTTAAACCCAGTCTCACTCTGTTGTCCAGGCTAGAGTGCTATAGTGTCAACGTAGCTGACAGCAACCTCCAACTCCTGAGTTCAAGTGATCCTCCTGCCTCAGCCTCCTGAGTAACAGGACCACAGGTACCCATCACAATGCTGAGCTAATTTTCTTTTTCTAGTAGAGCGTAGGTCTCGCTTTTGCTCAGGCTGGTCTCAAACTTCTATGCAACAAGGATCCACCTACCTCAGACTCCTAGAGTGCTAGGATTACAAGCACCTAGCCCACATCATTGCTTTTTTCTAATATAGTACTATAGGTCCCTGATGGTATAATATGATTGTAATAGGAAACAAAAAGTATCAAATTTGCAAAGGAAGAAATAAAATTGATATTTTTCATAATATTATTCATCAAGAAAATCTATGAGAATTTATAGAGTAAATTATTATAATAGTTGGGAAAATTTAGCAACTTTGCTGGATATATGATTGAAATAGTGAAATCCATAACAGGGAGGGTGAGGCCTGCACACAGTCCTCTTGGGGTCCCTCCAGCCTTCACAGTGACTGCTTTTATTTTTAGCTTCTATGGTTCTATCATCCCAATGTTCAGAAGTTCACTTTGGAAAATTCAATTTTTTCTTCATCAAACATTCTTGCCCTCTTGCCATCCAGCCTATGGCCTATGTGTGCTGTTTCCTCAGCCAGCCAGTAGCCCACTAACTGTTCATCAGTACTTTGGCTCAAGTGGGTGGCACAGACATAAATCAGTGTGAATGATAAGATTCCTTCACCCTTTGCACACGTGGGTATGCTGATCATCACAACAGATACAGAAGGTGCCAACAAATGTATTTTAAGAAAGGAAAAAACTGTATTAAAATTGTAATACTCAAGTCATGTTTGACTTCTGCAATTACAAGATATGAAGTATGTGTATATATTTTCTGGCATCCTCTGTATTTTGAAAAAAAAAAAAATCATCCTTATTCTTAATTGCCTTCATCAGTTTTCTGGGAAGTTAAAGATCAAGATGCTGGCAGATTCAGGCTGAGGGCCATCTTTGCAGAAGACAGAAAGACAGGTCCTCTCTCTCTTCCATAAGAGCACTCATCTCATTCATGAGGGTCACCTTCAGAATCTAATTATATACTGCCAGAAATTTTAAATCTCCACCTTTAAGTTAAAAGATCGATGTTGACTTTGCTTCTTAATAAAGTTATATTGTTGTTATGGACTGAATGTTTGTGTCCCCCCTAATTCGTACGTTCAAGTCTAACCCCCAATATAATGATACCTGGAGGTGTGGCCTTTGGGAGATAATTAGGTTCTTAGGGCATGGAAAAACCATGTCCGTCTCCTGTTGTGTTAATCTACTCCACCCTTAAAGAAACATTAGTTTTATATTTAAAATAATATAGACACATTATGTGATAGAAGTCAAAATTCCTTTGAGTTTAAGATAAAAACCAAAGACATGAAAAAATGTCAAATTCACAGCAGGCTGCTTTAGGCTGCAATGGGACAAATCCTCCTTGGTCCCCCCCAGGGTGCCAGGCCAGGTGAGAGCTCTCGGTTACAGCACCAAGGGAGGCAGTGCCTCTGTTTCTCCTGGAGTTTGAAGTCTAGGGAGGAAAGCAGATATGAAAGTAGGACTTCTAAGTGTGTTGGTGTTACAAAAGAAAATAGTCAAAGAGATAGCTATATGGGACGAGGGCGGGGGCGCGGGAATGTCAATGCCCCCTAAGACTTGGGGAAGGCTTGCTGAAGGAAGTGACTTTTACGAGATCTGAGAAGTGATGAATAGGGAAATAAGATACATGAAATCTCACAAACAAGAGAGAGCACGGCATGTTCTAGGAACTGAGAGAGAGAGAGCAGCAGGGCAGTGGTTGGGGTGGGAAAGCAGGACTTTAGGGGGAAGTCCCTAAGTAGGAAAGTATGAGAAGCAGAGACTTATGCTGGGCTGGCTTACAGCTGGAGCACAGCCTCACATAAAACAGGACAGTCGAATACCAGAGAAGGAGATGATTTGACAAGGATCATCCCTTACGGGATAATTTACATTCTAAAAGAGAATACCAGGCCCAGAGAACCTAACAGAACCAAGTGGAAAACAACAAAAAAAGAAAGAGAATTCAGAGAAGAGATGAGTTGCAAAGTAAACGTATAAAGCCAACAGCTTTTCCTAAACCGTAACTTGTTAGAAATTGTGGTAAAAGAAAAGCTCTCATTTAAAACTGCAACCGAAATAATACAATGGGGAGATGTAACAAGTGATACGCAAGCTCTTTACTGAAAACACTTTCATAATCTATTGACAGGACTAAAAAAAATGACTTAAGAAACTGAAAGGCATATTGTGCTCTTTGATGGAAATATATCATTTTCCCCTAAATTAACTTATAAATTGAGTTAAATCCCAACTGAAAGAGAAATGTTTAACTTAATGAAATAATACCAACGTTTGTTTCCAAAATGAATTATGAAGATTAGTTAGAAAAATTCTTGCACATGAGAACAATAACTAACTGACTCTGATACTGAAATTATTTTAAAACTGCAATAATCAACATAGTTTGGTATTAGGGAAAAATGAAACAGTGAGTAACAATGAAGAGGCCATCGATGAAGCTACATTCATATGGGAACTTAATACATGAAATGGTGACCCCCTAAAATAGTGAGGAAATAAACAGTGTTCGATCAACAGACTGGAGAGAAAATGAAGCTGCATCATTACTTCACTTACTATATTAACATCAGTTCCAGATGGATCAAAGATTTAAATGTAAAAGTGGAGCTATAAAGGCCCTAGGATACATGGCTGAGTTTAAGTTCTTGGAATAAGAAGGGCCTTTCTGAGAAGGCCTCCAAACCCGGAAGCCATTTTGTATATTTTTATATTTGACTATAGAAAAATTGCAATTTGGGGGGTGGGGGAGATAGGGAGGGCAGATAAAATAGGCCCTAACACAGAGAATAAAACAAACCTAAATGACAAGTAGGGAAAATATTTACAATTCACATGACAGGAAAAGAACTAATTGCTTTCATTTTCAAAAAGCTCATGCAAATATAATAGAGAAAAGTTGAACAATCCAATAGGGGGGAAAAAAATGGACAAAACGTATCAGCAGTTAAAAATACCCAGAAAGTGAAAATAAGCAGTCAGTTAGTAAATATGAAACTATGCATAATATTAGTCATCAGTGAAAAAATGGAAATTAAACAGTAGCTAGAGACCGTTTTTTAACTCAAACTGTGAGAAACTACAGTGATGAGGCCCTGTTCTGAGAAGGCTATGGAGATCAAGTCCTGTTAGAGTCTGGTGGGGTAGGGTTAGGGGGAACTGGTTCATTTCTGGAAGGAAACTTGGCAAAATCCATCTAATTTTAAAGGTACGTATCATTTTACTCAGCAATTACTCTACTAGGAATTTACCTAAATAATTATGCCTACAGATATTAGTCAAGAGATATGTGTAGATGTGTTCACTGTAGCATCGCTCATATGTAATAATTGCTGGGGGAGGGGGGAGAGAAATAACACAACCACCACCACCACCACCACCACCGACCTTTAAGGGATAATTAGACAGCCTCCTATATGATGGATCACTCCTATAGGATGGATTATTACACAGCTGTGAAACAGAATGAAGTAGTTTTAGGCATACAGAGATAGAGAAAAAAGAGGCAGAGATCTGCACGTCCAGAATCATTCCTTTCATGCCAACTTCATAGGCATAGACAGACAGACAGACATGCGCACTGACAAGGGCATAAAGAAATTTTCTGAAAGCAAGAAAAAATATTCATTCATGGTTACTTTTGAGCAGAGGTACAGAGCCTTCATAGTTTCATTTTAAACTTTGTTCTACTTTTTTAAATATATAGGCAAATTATTTTCATTTATTAAAAAATGGACATGAAATTACCTGGGGAGTGGAATGATGAACTTTTTTCTTCTCTAAGTGTCTATAATTAAAAAAAAAAAAAAAAAATCAGAGTGAAGCAAGGAGCAATAAAGAAAAAGAAACCAGGAAAGTCCTGACCAAAATGAATAAAGCTCAGAAGGGTGGCTGATCCGATTCTGCAAGGGCCCCAGGAGGAGGTATTTTGGGAGCAGGAGACTTTCCGACATCTCACAGATTTCCCCACTTGCCTCCCATGATAATGGTCCTCCCAAAGGTAACCATCAGGGAGCTTAGTTTCAGCATCAAGAGAGTTAAAATAAATGAAAGGAAATCAGGCTTAAAAAAGAATGTCGTTTATGATTTGTGCAAGCATTTCCTCTCTATAGATAAACTTGAGGGAGATGACAAAAACAGATACAGGCTGGCCTTATGCCTTTCCTTCTCCTCCCCTCCGCAGGGCGGACTAAGATGGCTCCCACCCCTCCTACCATCTTATGGGCCTAACCACACAGCAGCCTTCAAATGGACGCCAAGGCCCCAGGAGCGCGCCCTGTGATCCTGGCAGGGCCTTCTTCCCTCCATCACCCACTTCTTAGGCCTTTCCTCTCCTATGCCCTTCCTACAAAGGCAGCTCTGTCCTATCACTTCCTACTGGTCACTCTCTTGAGACCAATTCTGTGCTCAGCACCATACTGGGTACGGGAGATAATAAAATTCAGTCTCTGTGCTTCAAGAAGTGCCGTATCTTTCTGAGACCCTCAGAAACCATTAGGCACCTGTATGAACATACAGAAGTAAAGAAAGCATTTCAGCCAAGAGCTGAGCCAACTGACCCAACCTCCAGCTCTCCTCCTCTGCAACCATACAGCAAGGGGCGTCCTGTGACATTGTTTGGGCAAAGAGACAGAAGCAAAAAATCTCTGATTAGTCTCCTAGAAAAAAATGTGTAAAGACAACAGATCCAGTTGGCATGTTCCTCAGGCCTTTTGCCTCTTCCCTTTATTTTCTGCTTTTGGTGATGTGGTTGCGTGGCTGTACATAGATAGAGCAGCCACTTTACAACCCGTGGCATCGTGCATGAGCATGAAGCCAACATGTTAAGGGGGACAGAGTGAAAGACAGAAAGAGCCTGAGTCTCCCCTGACCTCCCTGGGCCACTGCCCCAGCCCTGGTAACTCACGTCCAGATTTGTTATTATGTGTGAAAAATAAGCCTCTCATTTGTTTAAGGTGCTACTAATTGGATATTCTGTTAGTTGTTGTCAAATCCATCATTAACTGACTCACTTGGTCTTAGGAGGAAGTATCTCCAATATAGTGCAAAGTGCATTGGCCTTTGAATTGAAGAATTTGGCTTCAAATTCTAGTACTGTGGCTTATATAAAAGGGTAAATTATTGCTTCACATTTCTGGGTCTCTGCATCTGTAAGTAAAAAAAAAAAAATGGGGCTAATAAAGCTACTGACACAGATGTTTGAGGTCTCTATAGAAAGAGGAAGTGAAAGTCACTGTATATAATAAGTTCAAGCTCAATCAATATCTGACAGATCTTTCGTTGAGAACTTAGAAGGACATTGAGGAAGTGAGGGTTAACTGGAAAACAAATACAGCAGGAGGAAGTAGAATGTAACCCAGAAGCAGCAGAGATGGAAAACATCAACAAATTCTAGCAAAAAGGGACAGTGAGAGAATCATCTTGCCCCTTGAAATAGGCCTGGAATCTAGTCCTCCGAAGAAACCCTGGGGCAAATGGAATTGTGGTGCAGGGGACTCCTGAAAGAAGAAATCCTTTAGCCCAGAACTGCAGACCCTTTAGAGAAGTCCTATAACCAAATGGAAAGACAAATCCTCACTAACATTTCCCTTCTCTCTTTCCCTTTATTTTTTCTTCCTGCTTTTCCACTTTCCATCCTTCCCTTCTTTCCAGACTGCTTTTCCTTCCTCCCTGGATCAAAACTGTTTCAAAACCATTCAGGGTGAGCACAGTTTGTTCTGACTCAAGTAGATAGGTGATGGGGCCTGATTTTTCAACTGTCTGGTCTATTGAACCCACAAAGAAAATTTCTGCATTCTCTGTTCCCTTGCAAAGGGAAAAAGCATCCTGGTGTAGTCACTGGGTGTCAAATAAAGAGTCAGGACCCTTACTTAGGTCCTGCCCTGTATGTGCTCTCTGATTGTCTCCTAAATTCTCTGAGATTTAATTTTCTCATCTGTAAAATGCAAGTGGTTGGAAGGGCTGTAGGGAAGGAGCACTTAGATGTGCCCTGGAATTCACTCTTCATTTGTTAGTTTCTTGCGGTTCCTGGGGCACAGAGGGGAATGTTCAACTGCTCACTAATCCCTTACACATCTACGGGGGACCTACCCTTGTGCTAGGCACTGGTTTAACCACCAGAAATATCATCATGAATAAACTAGATGACATCTTATGTCCTGATTAGTGTGACAGACAATAAATGAGCAATCCAATAAAGAAACTGGACAATTTAAGAAAAAGAGAGGACAGTGAAGAAGAAAATAAAACTAGGCAATGGAAGAGAGTGTGACTGGGGTGAGGGAGGTGCTTGAAAAGACATGGGTCAGGGAAGCAGAAGTGAGGAACCAGCCACCCCTTCGTCCGCAGGACTTCTGGCCTGGTCTTCAGTGGGGAACTCACACTCACCCTCATGGCAAAGGGCAAAGTGTTCTCTTGAGTTCGTGATGACATCCTAATGGGCCCCGACTGGGTTCTTCATGGCCCAGTGGAACAATCTGAAGTGGAAACAGGCAAACCCAGCAGGGGCCAATGCAGGGCCTGAGGGAGCAGGGGGCTGCGCAGCCCAGCTGGGAAGGCAGGCAGAAAATGAGGCGCTTCTATTTTATCTATTTTTAAATCTCATCTTTTTGGAGTTTTTCGGGGAGGGGATTATATTTATATTAAATGTGGCATGTTGCTGGGGTAACAATAATAGTGCATACTTAACAGTGCCTGCTGGTACTTAGACATTGTTTGAAGTGCTCACGTATACGAACTCTCTTAATTGTCATGACGACTCCATGAGGAGTCTGTTATCATACCCATTTTACAGATGAAAGAACAGAGGCACAGCCACAGAAGTGATGTGTCCAGCTTGTGAGCGTCAAGCTGGGACTTGGAGCTGGGTAGTCTGATACCGTAGTCCCTTTTTTTTAAATTTTGAAATATTAAGGGTGTACAAATATTTTCTTAGATGGATACATGCTGGTGTCAGGGCTGTCAGTGTATCGCCGTCCTCCCCAGGACAGTGTTCATTGCAGCTGGTAGGTAAGTTTTTGTCCCTTACTCCTGTGCCACCCTCCCCCCTTCTTAGTTCCCAATGTCCTTCACATCTTTTTGTGCCCATGCTCACCCATCGGTCAGCTCCCACTTAGTGAAAACATGAGGTGTTTGTTTTCCAGAGTCACTTCTTTTTGCCATTATGCTGCACACCTTTTGAATATAAAATGTGTTTGTTTTTAAGCATATTGGTGGTTTTATTGGAGGTCCAAGTTCAAATTATTTAGAAACCTTTCAAAAAGGTAACAGTGGCTATGAAATCAGACAGAACTTGGTTTAAATCCAAGTTAAAGAAAAATATTAAGCGTGACACTTGTTAACAGCAGGCTGACTTTATTCAAGGGGAACTACTTCAATAGCATTTTGCAAGTAGGGAGAGAGAACAGGCTCACAGTGAGTAAAATTGGGGATTTATAGCCAAGGGACAGGATGGGGGTCAGTGGGTAGAAAATTACTGAAAGGAAATATTTTGAAGCTTCCATCTGACAGTAAACATCTGGCTAACGCACCTTGACAGGTTCTTGCAGAAGGGAGGTCAGAGTGATAACATTTTGAGAGGCAGGGATGAGGGATTTGATAAGAAATTAAGGGGAGGGGATATTTGCTAAACTAACTTTACTGAAACTTAACCAAATGAGCCAAGAACAGATCCCTGAGGGTGAGGCCTAGTCAGAAAGAGGATTCAGAGGGGCCTGACTGAAGTTTGGTTAAGGAGAGAGGAGAGAATTTTTGTCATGCCCAGTCATGCTCCTTCCTGGTGGGTAAATTTGGGGAAGTTACCTAACTTCTCATTGCTTGAGATTTCTCACCTTGAAAATGGATGTAATACTATCTCTCTTACACATTGTTTGGGTTAAATGAGATAAAATACAGGTGGAGAATCAATAATCTGAAAATCCAAAAGGAGAAAATGCTTTGCCCACTAATAGGACACTAGAAAGAAATGCTCATTAGAGCATTTTGTATTTTGTGTTTTTTTGATTTGGGAAGTAGAACCAGTAAGTATATATAATGCAAATACTCCAAAATAATAATTTTTTTAAAAAGTTCCAAAATCCAAACGCATCTTGTCCCAAGCATTTTGGATCCAAGATACTCAACCTGTACTTACTACACCTCCTGGTCTAGTAAGTGTTACTAATATCATTGTTATTGTTAAAGCTCTTGCCAGGAAATCACATCATTCCTGAAGAAGCTAGGTTCATAGGATTCTTAACTGCCACTGGTAAGAACATAACCTGACCCAGTATTGTCACAGTGCTGTTTTGCAATACTTGCCAAAATATAAAACATGGCATATCTTTGACTCAGCAAGTTCATTTCTAGAAGTGTATTCTAAGGAAATAATCATAAGGAGTACATAGACACATACAATTAAATTAATGTAAAATTAATTAAACTTTAAAATATGTTAATTATATTTTAATATAATTAAAACTTAGAAAACATGATATAATTAATCATATTTTAACATAATTAAAACTTAGAAAATAACCTAAATATCTAGCAGTAAGAGATTGGTTAAATATAGAATGGTACTTATATAATACATGTAGAATATTTTACAGACATAAAATGTGTTCAAAGATAAGTAAACACAACAAAAAATATATGTAAAGTGAAAAAAACAGGTTACAACATAGCACAAATATCATCCAATTTTTGTAAAAACAGAATAAATAAAAAACAAAAGCAATAGAAAATATCTGTGTTTCTATGAGCAAATAACTCTGTTGGCACCTGTGCATGAAGAAAAAGTCCCGGGAATAAGCACCAAGATGTTAACCGTATAGATGGTCCCTGACTTACAATGATTCACCTTGTAATTCTTTTGACTTTATGATGGTGAGAAAGCAATACACATTCCGTAGAAATCATACTCCAAGTACTCACACAAGCATTCTGCTTCTCACTTATTACTTATTGTATTCAATAAATTGCATAGGATATTCAACACTTTATTGTAAAATGGGCTGTGTGTTCTATCTATAGTGTTGCCCATGTGTGGGCTAAGGTAAGTGTTCTAAGCGTGTTTAAGATAGCCTAGGCTAAGCTATTATGTTTAGCAGTCAGTTTGTGCTGCTATCAGAATATCTGAGGCTGGGTACTTTATAAAGAAAAGAGGCTTATTTGGTTCATCATCTGTAGCTGAAAGGTTCAATATTGGGTAGTTGCATCTGATGAGGCCTCAGGCTGCGTTAATTCATGGCAGAAAGTGGAAGTGGGGGTAGGCAACCTGTAAAGAAATCACAGGTGAGAGAGGAAACCAGAGAGACAGAAAACAAGGAAGCCAGAATCTTTAACTCTAGCAGACCCAATCCATTCCCACGCAAAGAGAATTCACTCATCCCTGAGGGAGGATATGAAAGTATTCATGAAGGATCTGCCCCCTTGTCCCAAATGTCCTTCCCTCTTGTCCCCACCTCCCAACACGGCCACATTGGGGATCAAATTTCTTTCTTTCTCTCTTTCTTTCTTTTCTTTCTTTTTTCTTTTTTTATTAAACCATAGCTGTGTACATTAATGTGATCATGGGGCACCATACAATAGTTTCATAGACCGTTTGACACATTTTCGTCACACTGGTTAACATAGCCTTCCTGATGTGGAATGTAAATGTCTTCTCACAATAACTAAGAAAATGAGGATCAAATTTCAACATGAGTTTTGGTGGGAACAAACCGCATCCAGACCACGCAATGCCTGAAATGAATTTTCCACTTACAGTATTTTCCAGTTTATAATGGGTTTATTGGGACATAATCCATTGTAAGTCAAGGAGAGCATCTGTACAGCTCAAATTGCCCCAAGTATCATGGTTATTTGTACTCCTAACCAAATATTGCTGGTTCCCGCCTTTGAGGCACAGAGTAAGAGCTTATGCTTTCTAGCTCCATTGGGTAGGACCATGTGAGAATGTTGGTAAAAGATGCCAATTAATTGTTCATGTGAGACTTCCCATAGCACTCTTCTTTTTTTTCTGCTATAGCAACCAGCAATGCTCCAAATAGTACCTAGCAGCTCTGTCTACCTGCATCCAGAGGGAAAGATGATGACATGACCACATGTCCAACTTTCTGTAATGATGATCATGTAGCTTGAAAAAAAAAGTCAATGGTTTTAAGCCACTGATACTGGGAATTGTTTGTTACCTCAGCAAAACGTCATCTGTATGTGTACTCCCAATGATGGGAATTATGGTTGACTTTTATTTTCTTCTTTTGTCTTAGTTATTGTAATTTCTGATTTTTCCCCTCTGGCTAAAGTCAACATATGGAGAGGAGTTAAGCATCATTCCTAAAGTCTTTTTATGGGGTATCTAAACCAGAAGAACTAGTGTAACTCCTTGTCTAGGTTGGCTATAGGCCTGTCCTATAGGTACTGTCTGCTGTAGTGCTTTGTTTTCTAGGGAGGGAACAGGAGAAAATCTGTGTGAAGATTTGGGAAGCAGAGAATATTGCACATGGCAGCCCAGGCTCACCAGAGGCTGGCCTGGGCTGGAGCCTAAGGACACCAGGTATCCAGAGCAGAGACTAAATATACAAAAAGAGGGGTGTTTATAAGAAACCCTATGTTATTAGCAGCCTACTCTGAAGTTTAGAGCTTCCCATCACAGAATATAAAGGCTGTCCCACCTTCTCTCTCTACTTTCTATAGGATCCACACCCTTCTATTAGAACAGAACGCTCCTTTTAAACAGTAGATTCATGGTATCACTCCTCTGCTCAAAAAAACTCCTTGAAAAAAGATAATATCAAAGATCCTCTTACCAATTAATTTTTAGGCAACCTTATAATGAGACTACAAGTAGCTGAGATTTTTAAAATTTTTTATTTTTAGTTTAAACATAATATTTGTATATATTTATGCAAGACAGAATGATATTTCAGTACATGCATAAAATGTAAATGATCAAATCAATGTAATTAACATATTCATCATCTCAAATACTTAATATTTTTTCATGTCCCTTCTTCCCTTTCCAGTCTCTAACAACCACTATTGCATTCTCTACTTCTATGAGCTCAACTTCTTTTGCTCCCTACATATGAGCAAAAACATGTGGTATTTATCTTTCTGTGCTCCATTTATTTCACTTAATATAATGTCTTCCATACGCGTCCATATTGCCATGGATGACAGGATTTAATTCTTTTTATGGCTGAATAGTATTTTGTTGCGTATGTACACCACATTTTCTTTATCCATTCATCTGTTGATGGACACTTAGGTTGATTCCAGTTGATTTCTTATCTTGGCTATTGTGAATAGTGCTATAATAAACATGATTGTACAGATATCTCTTCAATATACTGATTTCCTTGCCTTTGCATAAGTAAACAAAGTAGCATTGCTAGATAATATAATAGTTCTATTTTTAGTTATTTAAAGAACATCCATACTGTTTTTCATAATGACTATACAAATTTACGTTCCCACCAACAATGAATGTATAAGAGTTCCCTTTTATCTGCATCTTCACTAGCATTTGTTATTTTTTGTCTTTTTGATAATAGCTTTTCTAACTAGAGTGAGATGACATCTCATTGTGGTTTTGATTTGCATTCTTCTGATGGTTAGTGAGGTCATGTATTTTCTTTTTTCATATACTTGGCCATTTTTATGTCATTTGAGAAAAGTCTGTTTAGATTCTTTGCCCATTTTTAATCAGCTTATGTGTAATTTGCAGGGGTGTATGTGGGACTTTTTTTTGCTATTGAGTTGCTTGAGTTCCTTATATGTTCTGGATATCGATCCCTTTTTGGATGAATAGTTTGCAAATTTTGAAGGTTCTCCATACACTCTGTTTACTTTGCTGTGCAGAGGCCTTTTAGATATAGTCCCATTGTCTACTTTTGCCTTTATTGTATATGTTTTTGAAGTCAATCTTGGCCTAAACCAATGTCCTGAAGCATTTCCCACATGTTTTCTTATAATGGTTTTATAAGTTCAGGTCTTACATTCAAGTCTTTAATCTATTTTGACTGAATTTTTGTGTGTGGTGAGAGATAGAGGTCTAGTTTCCTTCCTCTGCATATGGATGTTCAATATTCCCAGCACTTTTATTGAAACAGTTGCTCTTTCCCCAATGTATGCTCTTGATGCCTTTGTTAAAATCAGTTAGCTGTAAATATGTGGATTTATTTCTGGATTTTCTGTTCTGTTCCATTGGTCTATGTGCCTGTTTTTGTATCAATACCATGATGTTTGGGTTACTATAACTTTGTAGTATATTTTTATTTTCAGTTAATTTTTAAAAATTTTTAATTCTTGGATTTGGATTAAAGATGGCAGCTGAGTAACAGCTTCCCTGCTACTGGGCACAGGGAATCTGGGGAGACAAGACTCCAGACATCTCTGGCCGGTGGGATCTGCCTATGATCATCCCTTTGAGGATACAGGGAGCCAGCAAGGGACTTCTGGACCCCAGGAGGAGGACAAAAAAGGTGGAAAACTAGCAAGTGGC
>CAUYPK010129828.1:0-24074 GCA_963574355.1 Loris lydekkerianus
ATTTAGAAATAAACATATCCTACATCAAGCACACAAAGTGAACTCAGTGTGAGTTTAAAATGGCTTGCTATTCTTACAGAGGCTTAAGGGACCTGGGCCCCCCTGAGGCACACACAGAGTTGACTTGCCAGAAGTTAAAATTCCACAAGCCAATTCTCTAAAGTTGTGCACCTGTTAAGCCTGAGGGCAAAGGGCATGCCATCCTTCCTCAGAGATACGGGCCAGAGGGTTGATGTATGTTAAAAACATATCGTCAGAGGTCTATAGGTGTTCTGCCCTGTGGAGAAACACAGTCGTTACTTCATGATGAGTAAACTGAGGGAACACTTGAAGGTTCTCTTCCATTAACTCTGTTCCCCTGTGGCTGCTTTCTTCTTTGTGATCTTTATTTAGATACCTGCCCAAGAGATTAGTCAGTGTCTAGAAAAGAATGTTTACTGCAGAAGTGATTGTGTTGATATGGTAACAGGATATTTCCTTATAAGTTAACTTCAGATAGGTAAAATGAGGTAATGGTGAAACTAACAGATGATAGATTAAGTGTGTATGTGACTAGAAGTGTATAAAATCAGACCCCTGAATAAAGAACTTTGCTAAACGCCATCCCATGCTATGTAGTCTGTTTCTTACCCTCATTTCTTAACATTGCAGGAGTGAGCTTATCCCTGAAGGCTGCAAGGCTGTCTCTCTGCAGCACTGGTATCACACCAACACTACTCTCTCTTAATCTTACATTTTGTAGTCTGCAAAATGGATGGGATTGCCTGTTTCATAAAGCTATTGTGAGAATCAAAAAAGACAAAAGCATTTTATTTGATCAAATAATTGTTATAAACTAAGGATACCCCAAAGAGAACTATCAGAATCACATACCCAGGACTTGAAGGAAATAAAGATTATTCCATACCTCTTATCTTAGAGATAAGGTTAAAGGGCTTTCTAATTAGCACAAAGAGAAGCCAAAGCCAGGCAGAACCACAACCCTCAGTCCCCAATCTATTGCCTTTCCCAACTTCATTATGTTCCCCTTAGGTAAGGGTGCAATCGCCCCATCCTAGACATTGAAATCAGACACAATGCCCTAAAGCATAGAGATCAAGAACAGAAAAGACAGCAAGGAGAAAGACCCACAAAATAGGAACTAAAATAGTAGCAAGATTGGCAATACAAAGAGCAAATTGCCACCCAGCCTGTCCAAGATCGGGATAGCAAGAAATTGTTGTGATTTCCAATTTGGCATTCTTTGCTTCAGTCCATCCAGCAGTCCTCCCTTGGACATGGGGTGGGAGTGGTCATTATCATCACTGCTGCTCTGGTGAGGAATTTAGGAAGAGTTATATAAAGGAAATTGGCCTTTCTGCCTCCAACAGCATCCCTTCATTAAAAAGAGGTCCTAGAACGGTGGATAGCCCCTAGCAATACCTGAATATATCTTTTTGTACTGATCAGAAACAATTAAGATGCAGTCCGCCAAAATTCCATTTCAAAATGTAAGCCTTTTTGGGAAATGGTGCATGAAAGCACTTTGGCCTGCTTCTCTGTGCCTGGGTGGTTAGGTAGGTGGTAGACTGGATGGGAAATGACAAAGCACTTATTAAATGCCAAGAGCTGTGCCACTGCCTTCACACACATCACCTGGCTTCAACCCTGTGGCAGTTATGTGATGAAGCATCACTGTCATCTCTGACAGAGGAAGACACTGAGGCTCACAGAAGTTAAGTGGAATATCAGTGGTGGCACAGAGAGGAGAGGGCAGAGCTGAGATGTGAACCCAGGGCTCCAGAGGGTAAATCCAGGCAAAACAACAAAACACAAGATGCTTCTGAAGTAAGCAAGCCTTCCTCTTAAAACACTGTCACTGGACTTTTTCTTCCTATTATGTGAAAAGAAAACACCATTTTAACCATGGAAAAGTTCTCACAAACCAAGCAAGGTGCAAGGAAAACCTAGGAATATGGAAAATTAGGCTTAGTTCGTTTGAAAGGGAGTCTGAAAGAGCCTTGAACATCCAAGGAAAAAAGGAAGAAATTGCCCAGCAAAAAGGCCAACCAAGGAAGGTGAAGAAAGGATGAAGGAGGTGGCCCAGAGGAGAGAAGAGGACTTTGTGGGCAGGATAGAGAGAGCAACCCCAGGAGTCAGAAGTACAACTGTGGGACAGTGTGACCCTGCATTGACCCAGTATGCATCTGCTTACCAATAGGTAGTTTAAAAAACAATGTGGGAGAGGTACCTGTCAGGTGACAAATAAAATGAGCCTAAGCATCATAGGGCACTCTCATCTGCACTGGTGGAGAAACTGAGAGCTCTTCTTCAATATAACTTCAGGGAAGCTTGCGCTTGGGAAACACACAGACTTGACCTGTGCTCTGCCACATATTTAAACAGAACAGGCTTTTATCCATCTCCATAGACTGAATAAAATTAAAGACAAACCAGTGATATGTGAGAAACAAATCCAGCACTCTTCTCTGAGGTTTTAACCTGGTTTTAAGGAAGAAAAGAAAGAAAGAAAGAGAGAGGGACAGAGAGAAGGAGAGAGATTTGTTGTAAAAACTGGGAACACTCTAAGAATGTAATGATCACTTGTGAGAATAAAATTAAATAAGTATAATGTTTTTAACTAAAACAGAGTTTTCAAATATTCTTAAATAAGATAGCTATAACTTATGGCATCATTTAAGGGCAGCTGTTTAAAATGAGAACGATTATTATAAATTAAACTATAAGCTACTTTGAGAATCCTATTTTATTATTCAAAAAGACTCTTGACTGCTCACCCCAAATTGCTGTAAGCCATCCATTGTGACCGCACACTGAGACCCAGCGTGAAGATTAGAATGACAAAGCCCTCTAGCTCTAGCATCTAGACCACTGTGAAGCTCTCCAGTAACACAGCAGCTGACGCCTCACCCACAAATCTACAGGCAGCCAGCCCAAATTGTTAAATTTTCAAAGGAACTCATTACTTCCAGCTGCACACATGGTCAAGAAGACTCCATCCTCTAAGGAAAGCAGGCATCTTAAGGAAAGTGGTCCATGGTCTCTTGGTCTCCCGGTCTCTCGGTCTCTTGCAAACAGCTGCATTGACTGACCTTGTTTCTGACCAGCTCTAAGCAGATCGAATGCCCAACCAAACCGTGAGGCCAGCTGAATTCTATAAGCTGCTTCTTTATCTACCCTTCTGGGCTGTGACCTAGTGAGAGCCTCACGTACTTACTGGTAGTTGTTGGCATCGCGTCTCATCGCCTTTGTTCCTCTCCTGCCATCAGCAGGTCCAGCGTGACTGCCCTGCTCGGCAGCAGCCTGACTGGGTCCAGGAGACTCAGTGCCGCAGTCAGTGGCTCCCCCTACCCAGAGGTTTTTTTCTGGTTTTTTTTTTTTTTTTAAAGAGATAGGACTACCGTCAACCTCTCCTGTCAGTCATGATGCAAATGCAGCACCAATGCTCAGTGCAGTGAGGACATGCATTCTTTATTCCCTTCATTTGCAAAGATGAATTTTCAGGAGGTAGGTATGCCTAACAAAAGACTGCCTCTGTTAAACACTGGCTGTGTGACCTTAGATAAGTCACACATAGGTCTCGTGTTATCTCCCGGGAAATACAGAGTTCTGACCAAGCAATGTCCAGACTGGAAATCCTGCCATTTACCAAAAATAAAAATAAGACATCAGCAGTGCACTCACTCATAGATAAAATACAACAACATGAAGTGTTTGCATTGCTGGTTTTAGCTCACAGAGTGTTTTGTGTATGTTATTTGTATTTGGGTATGAGGTTTTGAAGGTAAAAAAAAAAAAAGTGTAGCTCATGCCTATATTCCTAGCTTTCTGGGAGGCCAAGGCAAGTAGATTGCTTGAGCTCAGAAGACCCCAACCCTGCTGAAAATAGAAAAATTAGCCAGGTGTTGTGGTGAGTGCCTATAGTTCCAGCTACTTGGGAAGGCTGAGGCAAGAGGATCTCTTTTTTTTTTTTTTTTTTTTAATTAAATCATAGCTGCGCACATTGATATGATCATGGGGCATCATACACTAGCTTCACAGACCATTTGACACATTTTCATCACAATAGTTAACTTAGCCTTCCTGGCATTTTCCCAGTTACCATGCCAAGACATTTACATTCCACACTTGAAGCCAAGAGTGGGAGGTTGCTGTGAGCTATAATGATGCCACACACTTTGCCCAGGGCCACAGAGTGAGACTCTATCTCAAAAAAAAGTATTCTCTGGGAATGGTTTTGTAAACTGTGAAATGCTATATAGTTATAAATTATTCTAAGTTTTAATTGCTAGAGTCAATTTCATAACAAAAAATGTTGCAACAATAAGTCATGTAATAGAACTCTATTTTCTTCCTTCCTGAAATGAGGGATATGAAATAGCAGTAGCATTTATTCTACACTGCTCACTGGCTACTGCCCTGGGTATTCCTCATGATACTCTTCAAGCTGCACTGCCTACTTTAGCCATATAAATCTAGAATTTAGATTATCAGGAACTACTAGAACTTGGAAACTCCCCATTGCTTCACTCCTGGGGAAAATACCTAACTCAGCTTAAGTAACTCCAGACTAGAAAAGGCTCAAATGATCTCTTCTCTAGGGGGCAAAAGGAGAGGAAGCAAAAGAAGACCCCAAATGTCAGCACTGGCTGGGGAAGGAGAGGCCCTGCCTCTCTGCATCTGTGCTACACAGGGCTGCCATGGAAGACAGTCCATGATGGTTGATCTAATGGTGTGTCCGTCACATCCCAGACTCACAGATTCATACATGTATAATTTCCTGAGAGGTAGTAGGGAAATGTCCTGTTCTAACAAAATTACTACATAATAACAAATAAAGCAAGTGTCTCCCAGGGAGAAATGGTGTCCAAAGGGGCCTTTTCATTAGATTTTTGCCACAGCACTGTGTGGACCACCAGTCTTGCCAGGCACCTGTGGAGGCAGGCCTGCTCCCTCCGAGGCCACCTCAGTTGCAATGTTGCCATTTCAGTTGTCATCAAATTAATTAAGCACACAACTTTCAAGCACCTGCTATGTTCCTAGCACTTGGCTAGGGATGGGGGATTGGAAGGTCTATATCCAGCGTCTTGCTCACCTAGCAGTGTCTTCTACTCATGACTTTAAATTATAAGCATCCCAGATGGGAGAAGTTATCAATATAAGTAGGTATAATTCCCCATTCCCCCACCTTCCAAGGAATGTGGGTCGCAAAGAAGATCGTTTTCTTTTGCTCAGTGTAGGGATGTAGGAGGCACAAAGTGGGAAGCATGAGAAGAGCAAGCCCACAAGCAAGTGCTGGCCCAGCTGGGAGAAGCTGCAGGACCAGGGTCAGGGGTTCAGGAGAGCAAGCCCTTGCAGCTGAGAGGGCTTCCAGGAGAAAGGAGAGAAAAGCAAAGAGTTGAAGTGTTGCTACAACCCAGGAAACATCTGGGAAAGAAATCTAGAAAGTAAATTTGTAGGAAGTCATGCTGTGGTTTGTGCAATGTAATTCTGTCTTCAGTAACCTCATTATGAGAAGTTTCAGTAAATGGTTCCCATTTCTCCTCTTCACATTTGAAGTAGGATCTGAGACCCTTCAGAACGTAGCAGGGCTGAGTAGGTTTGGATTACCAAGGGGCTGTTGCAGGGTAGATACGGAGCTCTGCACCCTGGGTGGGAGAGCTCTTATAGGCACAACACCCTGCAACATGGCCTTGCCCTAAGGGAGGTGCCTCCATGTCCTGTAGCCGCACTCTCTTCTCCCAGGCCTAGACAACTCCAGTCACTCCTTTCTTGTCTTAAATACACCCATCACACCCACAGTGGCTTTTCTCATGGCTCCCTGTTTCCCCTCCACCCCACCATGCATGCAGACCAGAGGGAGTACTCAGCTCAGCCACCAGCTATACCACATGAGTGAAACCAGTCTCCAGGTTTTGCATGGTCATTCATTTAGTGATGCTTTTTGCAACTAGATGACATCTAGAATTTTTTTGTTGTTAAACAACAGTTCTTTTTATGTCACTTGCAAAGGCAATGTGTGTTTATCTCAGAAAACATGAGAAATAGAGCCCATAGTTCTACTACCCTAAATACTCTCCATCTTTGAGATATATGTAAAAATAAAATATGCATTGAACATGCATGTATTCGTTTTTCTCATTTATACTGAGACTATTTTTTTCCTCTTTCATTCTTTCAGAGAATAGTTTTTGATACCTGCATACTTTATTCAAGCAATTTCCTGTTCAGGAAATTTTTAGATTGATATATGTTGTTTTCAGAAAGGTCAGACCATGTAGCCTAACTACACACACTGGATAAAGGCACCCAGTGAAATATTGTTTATTCAGGAATAGTGTGACAATGCAGAGCTTAAAGTTTAAATACCCTCATGAGCACTGCTTGTAGTGTGCCCTGTTCTTATGACAGTAAATTGCACATGTTTCTACTTGGCTTTATGTGCATTTAGAAGGTAGTTCCACATGCACCACAACCCTTCCCCCTTGCCACTGTCCAAGTACCATGGCATACTCAAAAACCCATATCAGTTCAGTTACATTTATGGTGCCTTTTATGGTATTGGGTTGCTCTTGTCAAAAGATTTAGACTTTGTCCTGAAAATATTAAGAAGGCAAAGGCATCTGAAAAATTAGTGAATTACAGATTTTCCATGGTCTGGGTAAATATTGACTATTTATGTACCCAGGTCAGAGGTCAATTTCTCTGTGATGGCTAATTTTATGTGTCAACTTAACTGGGCTAAGGAATACCCACATAGCTGAAAAAGCATTATTTCTGGGTATGTCTATAAGGCTGTTTCCCAAAGAGATTATTAGCATTTCAATGATTACCCTTTCAATGGTAATCAGTAAATCAATATTTATGCAGTAAACTGCATAAATATTTGCCCTCAGGGATGTGAGCAGGCATCCTCCAGTCTGCTGAAAATCTAGACAGAACAAAAACCAGAGGAAGAACAAATTCTCTGTCCTTGAGCTATGACATCCACATTCTACTGCTCTTGGGCATTAGAATTTTTAATTCCCTAGCACCCCATGTCCCACCCCCCACTTCTAATTCTCAGGCCTTTGGCCTTGTACTAGGACTTACCTCAGCAATACCCAGCAATACCCTTCAGACATGGCCTGTATTATACCACCAGCTTTCCTGGTGGGACTTCTTGGCCTCTATAATCACATCAATCAATTTCCATGATGAATCCTCTTTTATATATCTGTATATATCCCATTAATTCTGTCTCTCTGGAGAACCCAAACTAATACAATGTTTTCACCTCACCATAAGCTGATCCTGGAACATGGTATGAGAAAGTATTACGTGGTGCAGCTGTTGCCCAGAACCACAAAGCCTCTGCCAGAGGATAAGTCTTCTGTGCCACTGGAGCTGTCAAAGAGCCAGCTCCACAAACACGCTAGCTCCTTCTGGAACACTCTCGGCCATTGTCAGCACAGGGCCTAATTTTCCTTTCCAGTCATGTCATGTGTCTGAAGCTCTATTCACATGTGGCCTGGAAACCATGTGGCTTTCTTGGTTTCCTCCACAAACTTGTATGAGGGCCAGATTTTATCAATTCAGGAAGGGTGATAGCACAGCCCAAGTGACCCTGCTCAATCTCAGCATCTACACATAACTATGGAGTCTTAGCTTTTGTATCTTTGCCACAGGTTCTTCTAATTCATCTGGATATCCTGTCAATACCCTGATTCACAGTAGATCTGCTGAGTAGGGGACTGAATCCCTATAAACAATTGACAGTCTAGACAAGCAACCATGATTTTTGATCTTCAGAGTCTTCACCTGCATAATAGAAGCATAATCTTACCTTGTTTTACTATGCTTCCCTTAATTGTACATCACAGATACTACTTTTTCTTTTTTTGAGATAGAGTTTTACTCTGTCACATTGCATAGAGTGCTATGGCATCATAGCTCACAGCAACCTCAAGTTCCTGGGTTTGAGCAATTCTCTTGCCTCAGCCTCCCAAGTAGCTATGACTATAGGCACCTGCCACAATGCCCATCTAGTTTTTCTTTTTTCCTTTTTTTTTTTTAAGTAGAGATGGGGTCTGGTTCTTATTCAGGCTGGTCTTGAACGTCTGAGCTCAGATGATCTACTCGCCTCAGCCTCCTGGGATGCTAGAATTATAGAATTGAGCCACTGTGCATGGTCATTGCTTTTTTTACAAATTGAAGTTTTGTGGCAACCTTGCCTGGAATAAGTCTATCCGTGCCATTGTTTCAACAGCATGTACTCACTGTGTGTCTCTGTGTCACATCTTGGTAATTCTCACAATATTTCAAACCTTCGCACTGTTTTACTGATATGTGAACAGTGCTCGCATAAAACAGTGAGCTTACTTGATACTTGTGTGTAGTCTGAGTGTTTGACTGGCTTGCTGTTCTCCCATCTATTTCTCTCTTCTGGGCCTCTGCATTCCCTGAAACACAACAATATTGGAATCAGGTCACCTAACAAGCTTACAATGGCCTCTAAAGTGTTCAAGTGAAACGAAAAGTTCCAGGTCTCTTGCCTTAAATCAAAAGCTAGAAATGATTCAGCTTAATGAAGAAGACATGACAAAAGCTGAGGCAGCATAAAATCTAAGCCTTTTGCAGCAAATAGCCAAGTTGTAAATCAAAGAAAAAGTTCTTGAAGGAAATTAATTCTGTGGACACACTAACGATAACAAAAGTAAAACAGCCTTATTGCTAATATGGAGAAAATTTTAGCAGTCTGTACCTAACCAGCAGTAACATTCCCTTAAGCCAGTAGTTCTCAACCTTCCTAATGCTGCGGCCGTTTAATACAGTTCCTGTGGGTCACGACCCACAGGTTGAGAACTGCTGCCTTAAGCCAAAGTCTAATCCAGAAAGAGTCCCTAACTCTCTTTAATTCTATGAAGGCTGAGAAAGGTGAGGAAGCAACAGGAAAAACTTTGAAGGTGGCAGAGGCTGGTCCATGAGGTTTAAGGAAAACAGCCATCTCTTTAACATGAAAGTGTAAAGAGAAGCAGCACATGCAGATGGAGAAGCTGCAGCAAGTTGTCCAGAAGCTGAGAATTGATGAAGGTGGCTCCACTAAACAAAACATCCTCAGTATAGATATGACAACCTTCTGTTGGAAGAAGGCGCCATCTAGGCCATTCGCAAATAGAGAGGAGAAGTCAATGCTTGGTTTCAAACCTTCAAAATACAGGCTGACTCTTGTCAGGACTAATGCTGCTGATGACTCAAGTTGAAGCCAGTGCTCATTTGCCATTCCAAAAACCCTAGAGCCCATAGGAATTATGCTGAACTCACTCTGCCTGTGCTCTATCAATGGAAAAACAAAGCTTGGATGACAGCATATGTGTTTATAGCATGGTTTACTAAGCCCTGCTGAGACCTATTACTCAGGAAAAAAAATATTTTTTTAAAAAAGATTCCTTTCAAATTATTAGTGCTCACTGACAATTCATCTACCTTCCTAAGAGCTCTGATAGAAATGTATGAGGAGATTAATGTTGTTTTTATGCCTGCTAACACAACATCCATTCCGCAGCTCATGGATCAAGGAGTGATAACAACTTACAAGTCTTATTTTAAAAATACATTTATAAAGCTATACCTGCTTTGATCTGGGCAAAATATATTAAATACCTTCTGGAAGGATTCACCATTCTGCATGTCCTTAAGAAAATGTGTGACTCATCGGAAAAAATCAAAATATTAATATTCACAGATGTTTGGAAGCAGCTGATTCCAACCCTCATAAACACCTTTGAGGGGTTCAAGACTTCAGTGGAGGAAGTATCTGAGGATGTGGTACAAATAACAAGAAAACTTGAATTAGAAGTAGAGCCTAAAGATGTGACTTAATTCTTGCAATCTCAGGATAAAATTTCAATGGATGAGGAGTTGTTACCTTATGGATGGCATCTACTCTTAGTGAAGATGCTGTTAACGTTGTTGAAATGACAACAAAGGATTTAAAATATTATATAACATAGTTGAAAAAGCAGCAGCAGGGTTTGAGAGAACTGACTCCAACATCAGGGAAATCCTAGGGGGATAAAATACTATCAAATAGCATTACATGCTACAGAAGATCTTGTACAGAGTCGATCAATGCTGCAAACTTCATTGTTGTCTTCCTTGAAGAAATTGTCACAAACACCCCAACCTTCAGCAACCACCACCCCAATTAGTCAGCAGCCAGCAAGACCCTACACCAGCAAAAAAGATTATGACTTGCACAAGGCTCAGATGATCATTAACATTTTTTTAGCAATAAAGCATTTTTGTTAAGGTATGTACTTTTTTTAGACACATGTGATATCATACTTAATAAGCCACAGTATAACATAAACACAAGTTACATGCTCTGGGAAAACAAAAAATTTGTGCAACTTGCTTTATTGTGATATTTTCTTTACCTGGGTGGTCAGGAACCAAACACACAATATCTCCAAGGTATAGCTATGTTACTTTTCAATATAGAAGTACAAGGTTTTTGGTACATAAGAAGTGTTCAAACCATACAGGTTATTGGTTTTTGTATGTTTTATTCCTGCTTTGAGACACTTTCCCAATTTAAGAAGTATTGTTTCAGAAGAAGACAAGACTATTACCCAAATCCTCAGTTACATTTCTAATAACAACAGCAAAATGATCCATGACATGTTCTAAGAGACCCTTACAGACCCTGAGTCATGAAAACACGAAGGGCACTCAGGTGTCTGATAGAAATAAAACTCTGTAACACGCTGCTTGCCAGTGGAACTGGGCCAGTGCACTAAAGGCAATGTCATGTTGTCAAATCCTTTGAGATCCCCACAGCCCCCAGCCCGGCATGGGCACATGGAAGCCACATGGCCAATACCAGCTAAACAGAGGGTCCAGCCCACTTCTTCCTCCAGCCAGTTCCATTCTGGTGCCTCAGTATGCTACAAACTGTCACTGAGTCCACGAACTATTTCTAAGAAGGCAGTTTCTAGAAGCTCAACTCTGACTTCACAGCCCCTGCGGTGCTCTCATGTTCAGATGCTTCAGAGGAGGGACAGGCACACAGACATGCAACAGCCATCACTGCCTGGCTTCCTCGGAAGAAGCTATCTCTACAAAGCTGAATCATGTTCCTTCTGTCCCTGCTTCACAACATAGACACATTACAAGGAAGAATGGCAGATTGGGTGTATTTTAATTACAGTGTACTCAGTTTGCCACAAAGTGCAGTGTAAGCAAAATTACAATTGATTTCTAAGGCGATGTTTGAAGCCATCCCAGTCACCTAAAAAAAAAAAAAAAAAAAAAAAAAAGTGCACAGAAATTTATAGGATCATCCACTCACTGGAAAAGAAATGTTGTCAGTAACCCAAACCTTCCTGAGGCCACAAGTCTT
This sequence comes from Loris lydekkerianus, assembly GCA_963574355.1. Taxonomy (NCBI): domain Eukaryota; kingdom Metazoa; phylum Chordata; class Mammalia; order Primates; family Lorisidae; genus Loris; species Loris lydekkerianus. The sequence goes on from CAUYPK010129828.1 coordinate 11,384, forward strand.
ATACAACTAGGACTTGTCTCATATCAGCCTCCCAGCTTCTGTATAATAATAAAAAAAAAAAAAAGACTTGAAAGATAACCCATTTTAAATGTATAAAAATCCACTAAAATCATACCACTCAGAAAAACTCAGCATTTTAGTGGGTATATATTATCCCAGGTCATTTCCTCGGCATATATGTGGAATCAATAACTACTTATTCATTTATGGAGTGCCCTTTGTATACCATGTCTTAATTTATGTGCTACAAACAGCACCAAACCAAACAGGCAAGGGCCCTGCGATACGGAGCTGACATTCTAGTGGGGAGAGACCAATTATAAACAAACACACACACACACACCAACTGGTACAAAAAGTGGTACAAAGAAAATTAAGCAAGATAAGAAGACAGTGATAGCGTGTCTAAATGGGCAGGTGCCATTTTAGACAGAGAATGAGCTCAGTCAGAAATTATTTACTGGACATATGCAAGGCTTATAAAATATAGAATTTTCAGGTTTATGTCAGGAGCTGTGGCTCACACCTGTAATCCTAGCACTTGGGAGGCCAAGGCAGGTGGATTGCCTGACCTCAGAAGTTAGAGACCAGCCTGAGCAAGAGCTCCACCCCATCTCTACAAAAAAGTAGTTGGGCATTGTGGCAGGTGCCTGTAGTCCCAACTATTCAGGGGGCTGAGGCAAGAAGATCACTTGAGACAAGGAATTTGAGGTTGCTATGAGCTGTGATGCCACAGCATTCTACTGAGTGTGACAGAGCAAGACTCTCTCAAAAAAAAAAAAAAAAAAAAAATTCAACCAGACCAGTGGAAGTTATCTATTCAGAAATTTGTTGGAAGGTATTGGTTTATTCCATCACTGGTCTGGGTCAGCAGGTCTGAAATCTGCAGAGTAGACCAGAACTCTTAGCACAGGCTGATCCAGTGACCATGAGTAGACTCTTTTCTTTTTCAAGGAAGCCTGAACTCTGCTTTTAGAGCCCTTTAACTATTTGAATCCAGGCCACTGAATTATCAGGTTATCTAAGGTCATCTCTCTTACTTAACAGCAGTTCCTCTTGGACTTTGATACATAATACTGTCAGAATGACTGGGATGGGAGCCTCACCACAATGAACATCACTGACACTCTCCCTGAGCTTTAGAGGGGCTTCTTAATGCTGCCATGCTGCAAATCCATGCCTTCAATTTGCTTCCTGGCTTTATAATTCAGAAGTTACTGTTCCCTCCAAAAGTTCTGCAATTTCTAAAATTCCATAACCTGATCATTCATTGTCTTCAGAGCATCATTAAGATTTAGAATTCAATACAGACGAAAACTTGGTAAAGAATGAAGGTTGGCACCTGCACAAGACCAATCTGAGCAAGAGCAAGATCCCATATACTAAAAATAGAAAAACTAGCTGGACATTGTGGCAGGCACCTGTAGTCCCAGCCACTCAGGAGGCTAAGACAGGAGGATCACTTGAGCCCAAGAGTGGATATTACAATGAGCTATGATAATGCCATTGCACTCTGGCTGTGATGGTGCAGGACTTTGTCTCAACAAAAAAAAAAAAAAAAAAAAAAAAGAATGAAAATGGTGGTATGGCAAAAAAATATCTGGCAAAAATCTGACAAACATGTATATCAACAAGTGTAAGTATAAATAATCAAATAATTGAATTAAATTCCTTTTATTCCCCCATCGCCTATTGAAGTCAAATTCTTTTGGGGCTTGTTTGGTTGGGGGGGTTATTGTTTTTGTTTTGTTTTGTTTTTTATTTTTGTTTGAGACAAAGTCTCACTGTGTCACCCTGGATAGAGTACCATGGCGTCATCATAGCTCACAGCAACCTCAGACCCCTGGACTCCAGTGATCCTTCTGCCACAGCCTCCCAAGTAGCTGGGACTATCGGCACCCACCACAACACCTAGTGAGTTTTTCTATCTTTAGTAGAGACAGGGTCTTGCTCTTGCTCTTGCTCAGGCTGGTCTTGAATTCCTGAGCTTAGGCAATTAACCAATCTAGGCCTCCTAAAGTGCTGGATTACAGTTATGAGCCACTGTGCCCAGCCTGGAGTCAATTTTTTAACTAAACAATACAAAAGTCATTTTCCCTCCCTCACTTCCTTCTCTCAGGAAGGGCAACTTTGTATAATGATGCCTTCATGAATATGACATTTTTGCTCTTCAGGGCTAAAAATAAGGAGTTGTTGCCCAAGGGTAAAGGGTCAAATTGAGTCACTCTCCACCAGAGTTTTCTGTGTAAAATTTAAACTAAAGGTTGCAAATTTGTGTGAGTAAGCATTGAGACAAGAGCCAACCCATGAAAAGAATTCTAGCAAAAAAGCTGGAAAGAACTTGAGACCAAATGGTGCACTAGGAGTCAAGCTAATGCCAGACACTGCCAACCCCAAGACTTCTGGTTATGTAAGGAGATTGGGATCTCATGGGGGGGAAGCCAATTATTGTGGGTTTTCTGTTATTTGCAGAATAAGAAATGTGGCTGGTCAGACGAAAGCAATACCTACCACAATGTCTATCCTGCCTGCCTCAGCAGACTGTGATGTGAATTCAAAAGTATGATGCACCTATAAACAAGGTACCAAAATAAGAAATTTCAATATATGCCCAGCACAATGATTTACATGTAACAGCTATACAAAAATGTGTCCTTAACTGCACTGAATTACACCAACAACATGCCTTGAGCAAAAGGTTTACTTGTGAATTTGTCTTTTCCCACACATAAGAACACATGAATAAAAAGTTTTGAAATAAAATATTTGTATTTTTTGATCCAGATAAACAATGATAAATCTGATTTTTTCCACAAAAAAAAGAATACAGTTGTTTGTAAATTCATCATTTTCAACTAAATATGTATTTCTGTGTAAGAAAGATTTTTTAGAAAGGGATTAAGCAAGTTGTAGAAGTATTCACAGTACCATGCTAATCTATTTAACTTGAAAAATGCAGAACAGTCCATTTGCTGGTCTATTTCATGTAAACCAGGAGGAAACTATGGATCCATAAAACCAGAAAAATTATGTTAAGTGTTATACCTAGCGGGCCTAGGCTAAAGTAGGAGAGTGTCAGGATTAGGCTAAAATGGAAAACTACCAGTTAGCTCCTGGCAAATTTCTGGACTGTAACTCAAAAAAAACAAGTAAGTCTAGTTCACTCCCAAGATAGATGGGAAAGTACTAATTGATTTCTTCCTTCTAGTTCACTCCCAATTTCTTGCTTGGCTAATTCCCTGGTAAATGGAACAGGAGGTACCAAGTGTCCCCGGACTGACCTTTAAAGTACAAGTACTGAAACTAAGATGTATGGGGGAAAATATTAAAACAAAGATGTATGATTAACTAACCACAAAATTCAGCTTCTGTACAAGGCTCGCTTGCTTGCTACCCTACCTGGATGCACCTGGGCAGCCTGCGTGCCAACCAGGATGCAAACCAAGCCTTAAAAACCCAACCCCTTAAGCACCCGGGTTGCTCTCAGAAACCCCTCATTGGGACACTGAGGCAGTCACTGGCCGGCTCTTCAATAAAATGACTCCCTTGCAAATTCAACTTGTCTGGCTGTGTGGTATCTGGGGAACTCCTGGGGATAACATAAACCCCAGGTGAACCTTGAAAGGTCATCAAAGACCTTCTCTCTATTTCAAGGCAGCATAAACCTAAACCCAGCCATGAGAGATGAGTGTCAGCCTAGTCTGTCGCGCCACCTGTTCCTCATTGATCAGAAATTTGGGCTGTCTCAAATTCTGGAAGGCATTCTGGTGCTTACTGACAGCATTTTTACTTTGATTATGAAAATGAAATGTATGTATTCAAGTTGCAATAGCATGTTATGACTTCAAGTGAACTTTGGAAAATTGCCATTATATACCCCTTTTTCATGCCATTATATACCCCTTAGTTGTTTGTACAGAATTGTTTGCCGTAATAAATAAACTCTTGCATTCTACCACTTTTAGAAAGGCAAACATTAATCTGGAAGCAGTTGTGACAGGGATTCAGCAGAGTATTCCTTGATGGAACGCTCAGCAGCATCATTTAGCTGGGTGACCTTGTGTAAGTTAATTACCCTTTCTGTGTAAGGATTGCCTCACTGGTCAGGGGAAATGGGGTATATAAATCATGTTTTTTATTTTCTATATTTTATAATACTTTGGCATCTTGTGAGCCTTGCTAGCCAGGGAGCGATTGCCCCTGCAGGGCTAGCTCATTCTTAGAAATGGCTAGGATGCTGCCAGCGTGCATGCCTTTCTTACGCAACAACCAATCCAACATCCATATCTTCAGTCATCTCCTTTATTTAACTCTCACACACTAAGCCAGTATTGTATTTCCCCTGCCCCAATTACCCCAGGACCACATACTGGACAACTAGAGACACCCTAATAGCCCAGAGAATGCTGAAATCATGCAAACATACAAATTTACTCCTACTCACCTGTCCTGCCTCATCCATTCATTCCCCAGAAACTGCAGCAAAGGCTCCTGGCCCTGCCTTCCCCTTGCCTCTCTTTGCCTCCTGAGGTCCCTTAGCACTTCTCCTGTGGCCCTGCACGGCAGGGCATGCCTCCTCCCTAGGAACTCTCCTCTCCTCTCCATGGCTGTGACTTCTCTGTGTCCTCACCCATTCCCCTCTACAAATTAAATCTTGGGCCAGATGAAACCAAGTTCTATGGATAGTTCTACATCTAAGGCAGGTATGAAGCTGAAGCAGTTTTCATGCTTGTGAAACACACAGAACAGCCCATTGCCGGCCAGGGCCAGTGGTTACCAACACCTTACCCCACACAGCTCTTACTCTGGAATAAGCCCTCACCACCACTGCTCTGCTCCAGGTTCTCTCACCATGTCTTGCCAGCCTGTCCTCCTTACAGTATTCTTCCTGGTCTCTTAGACACTTCCTAAGAGCATGTCACTGGTAGACAAGGACAAGAGTTCTCTCTTCTCCCCAGAGCACCCATGGTCAGCCTGTGCAGCCATCCCCCGCTCTGCTCTTCACTCACACCCACTCTCCAGGTGCCAACACAGGCTTGAGTAAGTCACTCCTCACAGTAATACTTAGAACCTGGAGCCCACAACAGCCATTCACAGTATGTGTTACACCAAAGTCACTGAGAGCTTGCATGCCCCACCTTTACCCAGCTCAGCAATGGTCATATTTGGGACTCCCCAGCATGCTCAGCCCATGGGCCAGGACCTGCTCCCAATATCACAGCAGTCACCAAGGCCATCACCAAGCACTGGAGCACAGAGTGGCGGAAACTATGGTACCCTGGGAGGGCTGCTCTCAAGCTGACAGTAACATGTCCCAGATCCAAGAACAAGTTAACTAGCTTTGTGGGTCCTGATTCTTTATCTGAAAAATTCAGATAATAATAAAACTTTCACCATAATATTTTTGCAGGCTTAAACAGAAATGATAACCAAACACTGAGAAAAGTGTCAGACACACAGCACTCAGCACAGAAGCTGTGATTGTCAGCACCATCCTTACTTAGTAAGGACTCTCCAATTTAAGGAAACTAACTCAAAAAGGGAAACGATGTGGAATTACTAAAACTAGTGCCTGAAATGCAACAGGATTTCCTTTTTGTCTTTTATGTCTATCTTTTTTGTTTGTTTGTTTCAGACAGAGTCTCACTATGTCACCCTCGGTAGAGTGCAATGGCGTCATTGCTCACAGCAACCTCAAACTCTTGGGCTTAAGTGATTCTCTTGCCTCAGACTCCCAAGTAGCTGGGACTACAGACACCTGCCACAATGCCCAGCTATTTTTGTTGTTGTTGTTGTTGTTGTTGTTGCAGTTGTCATTGTTGTTTAGCAGGCCTGGGCTGGATTCAAACCTGCCACCCTTGGTGCATGTGGCCAGTGCCATAACCATTGTGCTACAGGTGCCGAGCCTTATGTCTATCTTTTTATTTGGTTTTACTCTCTTCCCTGGGAGCCCTGAGTGAAGGAGGCTTCCCGGCTGAGAAGGACACCCAGGGGACTCCGGGGCTCACCAGGTTGGCCCAGGGATGCAGCTCTGTCCAATCACAGCTGGGATGGCTGTGAGGAAGAGGAAGCTCCTATTCAATCAAACCTGAACTAACCCAGCTCCTCAAGAAGAGGGTTTGCCCTTGCAAGCAGATAGAAGAGTTGCCAGTCACCACTTCCCTGCCATCTTCTATGACAGCATTTTTATAGAATTCAACCCCTCACTTTAAGCACATTCCTCATTATTCATTCTCGTATCTGTTCATGCAACAAATATTTAACTGCATGTCTACCAGGCACCAGGCACTGTGCCTTGAGGTGGAATCATAGACAAGAAAAAGACACACCCATTCAAGATTTGATTCTGAATTTTTTTTTTTTTAATCCTTGTAGCCAACTGTGTAGCTAAAACAAATCCACATAATAAAAAGAAACTGTTCAAACCCCATGATTGACCTGCGGTCTTCCTCCTTCTGCAAGAGTAAAGAAAGCAGTTATTGCCTCACAGAGGCCACTTTGTTGAGGAGATGGTGACTTCTGATGGCCCACCAGCAGCTGCATCAGGTCATGGGTGACATAATTCAGTCAATGACAACTGGGCAAGTGTTGGCCTAACCTTGCAATGAATATTTGGAATATGGAAAACAGTGACTAATCAAAGCAGGGAGTCCAACTGCATGACACACAAACAGCTATAGAGTCATGCTCAGGAGGGGAGCTGCCCCTCACTCATCCGGGCACTGCTTCCTTCCTCTTCTCTGCCCCCTACCCATGGTTTATTCCTTTAGAAAAACTTTCCATTAGTGTCTTTGTTGAACTTCTGCCTCAGATGTGTGGCATTTGGCCTTTAAATTTTTGGCCAGCCCAGCATTAAATAAAAAATGTGAACATTTAAGAAATTTTGTCAACATTTAAAAATTGAAGGATCTCACTCAGGGGTCCTCAAACTTTTTTAAACAGGAGGCCAGTTCACTGTCCCTCAGACCGTTGGAGGGCCAGACTATAGCTTAAAAAAAAACTATGAACAAATTCCTATGCACACTGCCCACATCTTATTTTGAAGTAAAAAAACAAAACAGAAACAAATACAATCACACCACCTCATGTGGCCCACGGGCCTCAGTTTGAGGACCCCTGAAGATTGTCTCGCTTCCCTTGACAATTGGAAGGAATGCTTCCATGTATGGAGACATGTGACCGATATTCCCAAATGGCCAGTGGTCAGCAGTTAGCCCAGGCTGGGGCTTGGTTTTTCCTCATTAAGTGGGTTGTGTTGGCTTCAGCTCAGATGGTATCTACCTGGCCTGTTTCTTTCGCTTACATTTACTCCCAGCAACAGATCTTGGAGTTAAAGGTAACATTTCAGGCAGAAAAGGCAGTTCAAGAGGCATGATTCTGACCTACCTCCAGGAGGCCTTCGTAGGAGGAGGATTGATGCTGTCTAACAACACTAATGGTTGCCAGGATGATAAAGTTACATCCTGTTCTAAGACTATTCATTCCAGTGTCCCGAATCCCCAGCCCAGGCCACAGATTAGATCAGTGTCTACCTGGTGCTCTCTCTTTCCACAATTGGCACATCCTTCCTCTTCAGCAGATTGCAAAGTGGCTGGGGTGAAACGGACCATAAAGACAACCTGACGGAGGATCCATGGATTGCTTGAGACCTTGCTACAACATCCCTGTCAGAGTCCCAACAATCTCCAACTGGCATAGATGGGCTCATTACCTTCTAAGGCAGCCAGATTGACACTTGAGACCATTTTCTTAAATTGGACAAGAATTCAACACCCAAGTTACCACATCAAAATTGTATAGCACTTTATAATTTGCAAAATATAGTCACAGACATGGCAATGGTTAATTTTATGTATCACCTTGATGGGGTTAAGAGATGCCCAGATAGGTAGAAAAATATTAATTCTGGATGTATCTCCGATGATGTTTCTAGAAAAGACTAGCATTTGAATCAGTAGGCCCAGTAAAGACTGCCCATCCCACTAATGTGGGCAGTTATTATATAATCCCTTGAGGACCCAGATAGAGCAAAAAGACCAAAAAAGGAAGAATTTTTTCTCTCTCTCTCACTTGCTCTCTCTTCTCTTGGACACTGGAGCCTAGTTATTGAGTGTTCAGACTCTGAGACTTATCCCAGTGGGCCACCCACCCCTGCTGCTGTTCTCAGCTCTTCAGACTTGGAAAGAATTATACCACCAACTTTCCTCGTTCTCCAGCTTGCAGAGAACAGATGGAGGGATTCACAGGAGCCAATTCTCATAACAAATCCCTTTTTACATTAATGTATCTGTATATATGCTATTGATTTTATTTATCTGGAGAACACAGACTAATATAGACATGATTTCACTTAATCCCTAAAACAGGACTGAGTTATTTATACTATTACTTCTTTACTAATGAGGAAATTAAAGTTCCAAGAAGTTGCACAGCTTAGCCAAAGTCACATAACTGGTAAGCAGTGGCAAGCTGTGTTTTTTTTCTGATTTAAATTAAATATCCTCTTTCTAGAACTATTAGTCTAAGGTCTATCCTGCACAATAATACCAAACCTGTCTAATTTTCCCATTATATAATAGACCTTCACATATTTAACCACAAACACCAAGTCTCCCATGAGTGTTTTCTGTTTTCCAACTAAATATTCTTTTCATCACAATTCATTTGACAAAGTCTCTCCATTCTTCCCCCGTCTCCCCTCTCTTCTAAACATGACCAAGTAGTATTCAAGTTCAGATAGGAAGACAATATTCTAGGTACAGGCAAGACCAGCACAAAGAAAAGGAGAGCTATCTTTTTCATCCTCCTGAAAATTATACATCCAAGAATTCATGTCTAAGCATATTTTAGCTTTTATTGACTCCTTTAGCAGTATGGTAAGCTAAATATTATGTGGCCATGGGTCCCACTTTGCCTAGGACAGTTCCTGATGATGCTTGTTTTCCAGGCTAAATTATTAGTAATGCTTCTTTGTATACTCTCAAATGTCCCAGATTGGATGACCATGTGCATATTCTCCCTATGTATTTAAAATATAGTATCAACTACATCCTTCCCATGGATGCTGGTGCATGGATGCTAGTCTTCTCTTTGGGGGACAAAATTTGGAACCAAGTTTAAAAAATAAATCTTAAATGTATCCATTTTATTGTATTTATCTTCTTGTGTCCAGCCTATCTTACACTGCACTGGTGGTCCCAATTCCGTGCACACCCTACCCTTTACTGTATAGCTCTGCAGTGCCCTCGCCCAGAGAGTGTGGTGTGATTCTCTAGCCCTCAGCACATCCATGTGACTTGCTCTGGCCAATAAAAAGTTAACAGTTATGAGGACCAGAGTCCTGACAAGTTCCTGTGAGTGGACTTGCACCCTTGTGCTTCTGCCGTTACTGTGAGAAGGCCATGTCTGGGGTAGCCACTAGTCTGAGGGGAAAATGAGAGACACATGGGACATTCGCACCCCAGTTCAAGCACTGCAGTCTAGAGCTGAGGTCAGGTGGCAATAAGTGAGTGCTAGTTTCAGTCACTGAGTGGTTGGTGGGGTTTTTTTGTTTTGGGGTGTTTTTTTTTTTTGCAGTTTGGCCTGGGCTGGGCTTGAACCCACCACCCCCAGTATATGGGGCCAGAGCCCTACTCCTCTAGCCACAGGCACCACCCAGTGGTTGGTGGTTTTTAACAGTGTGCTACTCCAGCTTTGCAGGATTTTTTGGATCTTACACTATCACCCAGCTTGTTTGCTGCTCCTTCCTGAATAGGATAGGGCTTAGGGCAGAATTCTGTAACCCTCTAGGAACAGCAAGCATCCCAAGATCAAGTGGATAATGTACTCAGCATTCTTTGACCAGGCTAATTACAATAAATATTAATAGTAGCTGACTTTTACTGAGCACTTACTATTTGCAAGGCTCTGCCTTAAGCATGTGACATGGATTATCTCATTTTATCCCCTTTTCTCTATGATTCAGATATTCTAATCCACCATTTCTTGATGAGACCTGTAGGAGACACCTGAAAAGAAACACCTTGGTAATAAGGAAATGGGGAAGGAATTGGTCTCTCGTTAAAGAGCACGAGAGCACATACATCATTGCTTGGTAGTCTCCACACCTGTGGGATCACTTCTATAATGAACCACAGGAAAAGTTAGTCGAGGCTCCTACTAAGCTCCTCTAAGACTGACTGCTGTACCTTTGAGGCACTCTGGCACCTCTGACCTGCCTGAGACAACTGGCTCCTCCTGGCGGCCAGGACCTGACTGAGACAATGGGCTCCCTGGCACATAGGAGTAGCCATACCCTGAGCGAGATGTACAGCAGTCGCGTCCTGGCAGTTTCTTGGGCCAGGGCCAGAAACCTAGCGTCTTGGCTCTGACAGAGAACACTAGTGGACACATGGGTTAAGGAAGGTACCCAAAGTCAGCCTGCTGTAAGTGGGGTCTGGGTTTTGTCCCCAGTAGTAGCAATGACATTCTTAGGCACCTTATTATAAGCCACTGAAGTATGATCATATTACAGGAGATCTTGGCAAGTGATTTTTGGGGAGATGACAAACACATTTCTCAAATCTTAGTGGGTTACCACTAACCAAAAAGCAGTTAGCATGATATGAATAAAAAGAACATGAGATTTGGAGATGGCCAAAGTGGGCTGAAATCTGAACTGCAGCACTGATCTCTCTGAACCACTTATCTTGTCAGGAAATAAAGATAAAAATGCTAACTTCATGTGGTTTTTTTAGAGTGTGTAAAGCTCCTAGCATAGCACAAGCCAGTTCTAAGAGACATTTGCTCTTCTCTTTTTAGGTAGAAAATGGGGTTGGTCCACCACCCCCACCCTATGGTGTGTGAACATGTTGAACTGTGTGCTCATGTTTGCCCTCCCTTGCCAAGTAGGTCCTGCTTTGTGTTTATGAAGCTAATTCTTTCTCTGGCCTACAATTCCCACTGAGGAATTTAATTCTGTATGTTCAGGTAATTGTTTATTTCAAAAAGAAAATTCAATCATCTCCTCGAACTAGGTAGGAAAAATAGAAAGTCAAAACATTAATTCTTCTGAAAACAAAATTTGAAGATTAAAAAACAAAACAAGAGGTGAGATTAAAGATGGCAGCCAAGTAACAGCTTCCCTGCAACTGGGCACAGCGAGTCTGGGAAGACAGGACTCCAGGCATTTCTGGCCGGTGGGATCTGCCTATAATCATCCCTTTGAGGATACAGGGAGCCAGCAAGGGACTTCTGGACCCCAAGAGGAGGACAAAAACAGTGGAGAACTGCAAGTGATTGCGTGTGTTCGATTGACCTAATCACCCTGGCAACCGTGAGTACAAGCAGCAGTGAGACTGCAAACCAGAAGGGCCTTACCTGTAAACTGTTATGGTGTTCTTGGACTTGGCACTCAACCTTGGGGAGAGCTTGAGCAGGAGTATGGAGAACTTTGGGCATTGTCTGGGGCCCCAGACTGAGCCACTGAGCTGGGAGCAGGAAGTCATTGGGAAAAAAACTGCCCCAGCAAGCTCCGCCCTCAGGGTCCCAGAGCAAGGATCGGGCGGGAGAAAGTGACCTAGTGACTAAGCAGCCTAAAGGCGGGGAGTGAGCTACCTTACATCCTTAATCCTTAGAGGCAGAGTGAGACGGTTTTGGCACACTGGAGCCTTGGGCTGTTGCCCTGAGTAGAGTGCTGTGGCATCACAGCTCATAGCAACTTCAAACTCCTGGGCGTGGCCGCCCAGACCTCCATAAGAGCTGTGCAGCGACCCCCGAACAGTGACCCACACCCACTGGGCCTCCGCATTCTCTGACTAGGAACTGCGGGAGCCACGTAACCCTGCGTCCTCCCTCCTGTGTCCTCTAAGCCTCCACACTAGCCCATTCATCTGGCCAGGGACTCTGGTAGCTGTGTGCCCTCTGGAGCCCTCCCTGCCTCTGCACAGAGCCCTTCTCCTGGCCAGAGACTGCTGGAGCCTTGGGTTTTCTGTGCCAAAGTCACTGGGTGCCAGGCACTACCAGAACCGTGCGCACAACCCCCAGCCCTGTTGATGGATCTGGGTGTGACACACACTGGAGCTGCTTCCACAACCAGAACTCCCTAGCTAGAGTAGCCCCAGAGGAATTACACAGGGTGACTCCCTACAAAGATCCACCAATAATAGAGTGAACCTGTTGGGGTCTAATCGTGGAGAGACACCTCCCCAACTCAGAGGACGGCCAGAGGCAACGGTGAAAAACAATCATGAGGCAAAATCAACAGAAAAACTCCGGCAATATGAATAATCAGAGTAGATCAACTCCCCCAAGGATCAATGGGGCAGAAACAACATAAGACCCCATGCACAAACAAATAGCTGAGATGTCAGAAATTGAATTCAGGATCTGGATAGCAAACAAGATCGAATTAGAATTCTAAAAGTTCTCTCAAGAATTCAACGAATTCAAAGACAAAATGACCAAAGATTTTGACACATTGAGATAAGAAGTTGCGTCCCTCAAAGATCTTAGAAACACAGTAGAATCCCTCAGTAACAGAATGGAGCAAGCAGAAGAAAGGATTTCTGACATTGAAGACAAAGCTTTTGAACGTTCCTAAACCCTCAAAGAAGAAGAGAAATGGAGAGCAAAAACAGACCACTCTCTCAGAAAGCTCTGGGATAATACGAAGAAAACCAATATTCATCTTATAGGGATCCCCAAAAGTGAC
>CAUYPK010129830.1:0-47067 GCA_963574355.1 Loris lydekkerianus
TTATAGTTGTGGATTTGATAGACCTGTTAACTGATTTAGAACTCATAAAACATGAAAGAAAAGACAGATAAAAATTAACTATACACACACACACACACACACACACACTAAGTATTGGAAACTGCAGTGCATCTATAAAGAATCAAAGATGCTGTCTGTGTACCCATCTGGGAAGATCTCCAAAGAACATGTATTTGTTCCTTATATATATTTTGCATACTTGTATATAAATAAGTACAGTAGAACCTCTGTAAGTTGACCACCCAAGGATCTGTAACAAATTGGACTTCCCAAACTATAACATATGGAGGTGGTCAACATAAGTAACTAGGCCTACTGTACTGATACATACATGGGGTGTATGTCTGGTCTATGAAAATTAGGGCAACTTAAGGAGGTGGTCAGTGTAGAGAGGTGATCAACTGTGTTTATCTTTGTTTGCTTGCCTAACAAAACTCTGTAAGAACAGACAAGAAGCTAATATAGTTAGTAGTCTGCCCCTTTATCCTCTGGGAATATGTTCTAAGATACACACCCCACCCCTGGTGGATTCCTGAGATCATTTAATTCTGAACCTTTTATACACTCATATCCTATGTTTTTTTCCATGCTGTACATAGTTACCTATGATAAAGCTTAATTTATAGAGTACACAGTAAGAGATTAAAAACAATAACTAATAATAAAATAGAACAATTATAATAATCTACAGTAATAAAAGTTTTATGAATGAAGTCTCTCTCTTTCTCAAAATATCTTATTGTACTACAGCCTGGGAAAGGGAAGCTTTGGATAGGAGGAATCACTGCAGTTGGCAACACGTGAATGCGGAAGGAGACTGGATATTTCATCGTGAACTTGCTTGATTCATGTGCATGAATCAAGAAATTACATACATAAATTGGATTTTAAAAGACTGAACTGGACTTATTATTTAATACATAGAGTCACCCTTGCAGATCACATCCTGGCTTTATGTATGACATCCATTAGCTGCCTAATTTTATATGAATGGAATAAAATTCCAAAAATAACAGTTAGGTCATTTGACAACATATGCCTTAGGTGCCCATTAAATGTTCTTTTCAATATCTGTTTTGTTCAGAGTGTGGTCTGACCAGCCCTGGATGGGTTAGTTCCATGATCCCTCCAGCTGCTCTATTAAATATGAATACCAAGTGTGCGCTAAACCTACAGGTGAAGAAATCAGATGAGCCGTCTGGCCATAAATTATATCATGATTCTTGGGAGAGTCTTGTGGCCTGGAGCCAGAGCTGTTTCACTGTGTTTGAAACTGAACTTCAAGCATCTGCTTGCTGAATGCTTTTCCATTTTCCCTGTAAAAGTTGCGTATTAGCACCTACAGTATTTTATTTACTTCACACCATCCTGGACAGGACACTTTTTTGGAAATGCAAAGATTCTTATTTTTAGTCTCTTAAGAAACAAAATTACTAACATCTCCCTCTGCCTACCATTGTCTTTTTTCTAAAGGAGAATGAGAAATCTTATTTGCTTTTCACATTATTCCATTGGGTAAGAGAATGAGGGAGGGAGGAAGGCAGGGTTTGTGGGGCTCCTTCACAAAGTTTTTCTCACCTGGGACTAACTACCATGCACTTCTACAACCTTCTGCTGCTCTAAGCTTGCTTTTGTTACATACCTCCAAAGCCACGCAGGTAGTCGGGATGGAGAGAAACCTTTCATTATAGTCTTAAAGGGGGTGGAAAGATTTTTAATAATTTTTCTACCTCTTCCTTCTTTCTTTTTAAAATTAGATTTAGCTTCCCCTATCCCCCACTTGACCATTTTGCATCTTTAAATACTATATTGCAAAGCGACTTGAAAACTGCAGTTTGCAAAATTACACGATTTATAGGCTTTGTGCAGATTTTACTTTCAGTGCCTGACTCCATAAGCATTTATACTCATCAATGGAAGCATCTACATTTTCCTTCTTAAAATCATTCTGGTGGTGAACATTTCAATTGCCTAGACCTTTTATGGAAGAGCATAATCCTTTTGAGGTTTTGGGGCCCGGGTGATCTGGGCTGCCTCACAGCAGGGAAGGTGAGGTGAGTCAGGTTAGATGAAGAAGCATGTGTTGGAGGGGAGAGATTTAATGAGTGAGCCATTGTTAAGTTTTTCCTTATTCTCCCTGTCTTTAAGTTATTGAAAAATAATCACAACGTTGCTGGCATGGGCAACATTTCTTTCACAGGTGTTTAGAATTGCTAATAGTTTCATACATTGTTAACAGCAAAAGATGGAAATACAACCCAATAATTCAGAGCCCCAAGTCTGGAAAGAACACTACAAATCTATCACTCAGATACCAAACACAATGTCAAATTTTGGCTATGTTGAATTTATAGTGGCCCCAATAAGCAATGAACTGATAAAATGAGAAATGATTAGAAGAGTTAAAGGACTCAGCAATCAATAAACTGGATAATGATCAAATGCATAAATGTACAGATGATGGGGAACCAAGCAATAGAGAGGTAAAAGAAAGAGTTAACTGGTGCAGAGCAGCAGATGATGCCACCTGGTAAGAGAATCAGAAGCCTGCATGGGGCCTGGTGTTCTGTTACAGAGGAGAATGTCATCAATCCTGAGAGCAACTTTAAAATCATCATCAGGGGGATAACTGGGCTGAGACTCACATAGCTAGAAGATATCAGAGTTGGATTTTGGACTCGAGTCTGTCTTAAGAGCCCAAGCTCTTAACCTCCAGGCTGGTCTTTACATTAGGTGTCATTTATGACAGTCATTAGCCACCTACCTTTACATTAGACCTGAAAGCCACAAGTGAATTCTGAAATGGGCTCATGACAAGAACCTCATCATATACAGTAGTTGCAGACTATACCTCAAGCTTAAATCCAAAATTGGGGTTAAAAGTGGCTAGATGCTAGGGTAGAAGAATATGGATAGCTCAGTTTCAACACATTTCCACTCTCAGGAAAGTACTTTGGAATGCAGTAACTCATTATTCTCCCTAATATGTAATGGTTTAGAAGCATTGTTTTCATAGATAAAGAGAACCACATTTCTTTCTTTATAATTACTTTTAGCTCCAGCTTCAGCGTTTGGTAAATCTGATGTGCGCATTCATTTTAGATTAAAACATGGCACGTAGCGTTTTGCAAAACAAAGTAAACAAATAGAAATATACAGAGTATGTTTGTAGTGCTTTTTAAAAATGCCTTTGCTCCAGGAACTTATTTATGCTGGTATTGTTAGCTGTTTTCCTTGGATGAGCAACTTGTATAATTGCAGTAACATGTCTCTGAGATAAAGAGGATGAAAACCGCAACAAAATTCAAACCTTTCAAGTTAGCACATGAGTAATGTGTATTAATGACACAGAGAAGTAGAGCCAGGAAAATTGGTTTTACAGAAAGAACACTGCAGACATCAGGGGAGTGTCCGTGCCTGGGGTTACATTAGATCTGCCTTTTAGAAGCGAGTTGCTCACCAACAGAGTGATAGAAATAAACCAAGCTTCATGACAATATATCTTGACTGTAATTTGGGTCAGACAAGTGGTCCCACACCGTGGGGCCCTTGGAGGGGGACTGTGTCCAGGCCACCATGGGATTTTAGTTAAAATGGTCTCTCATTCCTTCTCTTGGTTCACTGGGATTTGTTTTGGTGTGTTTTTATTATAATTCTACTCCTTAATTTTTACATAAGGCCCTTTCCCCTCATCCCAACATTTCATATTATGGGACTAATAAACTTTTTTTTTCTTTTCTTTTCTTTTCTTTTTTTTTTTTTTTTTGGAGACAGAGTCTCACTCTGTTGCCCTGGATAGGATGCCTTGTCATCATCGCTTACAGCAACCTCAAACTTGCGCTCAAGCCATCCTCTTGCCTCAGTCTCCTGAGTAGCTGGGACTACAGTTGCCTGCCACAACTCCAGGCTAGGTTGTCTATTTTTAGTAGAGATGAGATCTTGCTCTTGCTCAGGCTGCTCTTGAACTGCTGAGCTCAGGCAATCCACTTGCCTCGGCCTCCCAGAGTACTAGGATTACAGACATAAGCCACTGTGCCTGGCCTCCTAATAAACATTTTAATTCCCTAGTAAGATATGTTTAAAATGCATCACCATGTGACAGACTTTACTTAAATAGTGCTGGTGTTTAAAAAGAAGAAACTGTGAGTTCTTACCGTGTTAACTTTGCTGATGACAGCACCTTAGCCAGCCTGTGGATTCCCCAAGCAAAAGTGGAGGTTCAACAAGCCTGGGCTGTTGAATCATCTGAGGAACTTAAAGAAAAAATTCTCATGCCTGGGTCCTTCCCAAAAATACTGATGTCATGGGTCTGGGTGTGGCCAGGCCACAGGTGGGTTAAAAATGTTTAGGAGTCTTAACAGTTCTCAGCTATTGTTGAGTATTATACAAGCAGAGGATTTCTAAAGCCCCTTGCAACTTTAAATTTAATTCTATCATGAAGTCCCAAATAAATTTGACTTCCCCTTTCTGATTTCTAGTCTTTACTATATGTAACTAATGCTCAAAAATCAGTGTAAAATGTCTTATGTGATCCTTGTAAGAATCTCATCCAGCCCAAAGCACTAAGTTAGAGTATCTCTTTAACCAGGTGTAGTGTATCTTATAATTTTGTTCTTGGGATGCTTTTTTCTGATTATTTTGCCCCCTCCCTCCACTTCTTTTATTAGAACAGCAAATATTCAGAAATGCAAACCAAACCAAAGAGTGGGCTCTAATTTAATAAGGCCCTGAGTTAATATACAAGGCCTGACAATTAAGTTTATGAACTCATCCTAGAAAAAGTGCTACACACCTCATTGCTGAATATCACTATGGTCACCTTTGAAGTACTCCTCTTGGGAAGCTGTGCACCAATGCCAGTGTCTAGTCCACCCTTTAACACAATTTTGGGGCTCTTTTTCTGGAATGCTCACCAGAGATGTCATTCTACAAGAGGGCTGACAATGAAGTTGGCAAACTTGCCACAGTGTGCTTACATTGGCAGCACTGTACAAACAACTCAGTGAGGTTTTGTAACCTTGGTCTATCAATGTCTCCCAGCTGTATTTGTGTTGCTGTGTGACAGTGTGTCTTGCTGAGTGGTGTTCATTATTGTTGTTGCATGTCTTCATGTTCTGTACAATGACAGGTCTGATGGTCATTCCAGAAAAAGAGCTCCAAAATTGCTTTGAGGGGTGGGCAAGGCACTGGCATTGATGCATAGCTTCCCAAGGGGACCAAGGGGAGCAGTTAAAAAATGATGGATAGTGATATTCAGCAATGAGGTATGTAGCACTTCTTATAGGACAAGCACATGAACTTAATTATCAGACCCTGTATACTTCATAAACATCTTTCACTTTTTCTGTAAATTATGAGCCACCCAAATCATCTCTCTGACCTCAGGGGAATTGGTTTTGCTATTGTTGCTTCCCCTTGGAGTGCTATAAAAAGTTGTAAAACAAAAAAGGCAAGACTGAACAATCCAAACAACCACAGCCATGAAGAGCAAATAAAAGAAAAAAAGAACTCACACATTCTCATGATTTAGATTTTGTTCTATGTTTTCCAGGCAAGAGGGGAAAAAAACAAAAGCAGCTATTGTATTGTGAGTTTGCCTGAAGATCAAGGTCAGGCATAGGAGTTAAGTGCTGTCCTAGGGGTTTCCAAGGTCAGTCTCCTGTCTGCATCTCATTCATACTTGCCCAGACTAGTTATTGTAGAGGTGAAATATTCTTGCTATAGAAAACTTTTTTTTCTTTGCTAAATCAGCATGATCAAATATTTCTAAAGCTAAACAAAATGACATATTGGCTTGTAAGGATTACCCACACCCTTGCATTAACAAAAAAAAGAAAGAGGAGAGAGAGAGAGAGAGAGAGAGAGAGAGAGAGAGAGAGAGAAAATAAAAAAAAACTACAGCTGTGAGTGAGTGAGGAGAGGCTAACTGGTACTCAGAAAGATGCCTGAGGCTGCTGCAAATTACATTGTTTTCCTTAAACTCTGGCTGAGCTGTGTGTTCATTAGTTCTGGTTTCAAATCTGTCACCAGAAGAATCTTGTTTCAATCTTCTTTGCTTTCTCACTTCCCCCTTTCCTGTGGGGAGTCCATCATGTGGCCAGTGCTTGAAAACATCAGTTTTGTGGCTCATGTTCATGCTCATCCTAGCACTCTGACAGGCTGAGGCAGGTGGATTGCTTGAGCTCAGGAGTTCAAGACCAGCCTGAGCAAGAGCAAGACCTGCTCTCCGCTAAAAATAGAAAAACTAGCTGGCCATTGTGGCAGGTGCCTATAGTTCCAGCTACTCAGGAGGCTGAGGCACGAGGATTGCTCAAGCCCAGGAGTTTGAGGTTCCTGTGAGCTATGATGCTGCTATGGCATTCTAGCCTTCAGACTGTCTCAAAAAAAACAAACAACAACAAAAAAAAAACACCCAAAAAATGGAAATAAAGAGAGAGAGAGAAAACAACAGTTTTGAATAAAAGCTGACAAGCTTTTCACATTGTTTCTAAGAAAAAATAGGGGCACTTATTCTTCTAGCTTTGACATGACTTCCAAGCCCTGTATCCCACTCCTGCCAGAGGTTGTTATTGCTGGTGAGTTTTAGAACATTCAGAATAATCCTTTTTTGTATATCCAAGAGTCTCCACCAAAACCAGAGACAGCAGAGAGGTAACTGGGGGGCAGCAGCCTTGATTACCTGGTGGACTTCGCAATTCATGTTGGTCATTTCCTCCCCCAGAGACACAGGAGGGTTCAGGGATTTTGTGCAATCTTCAGCTACCAAATAGCCCCTCCTAAGTCTCAGCTGTTAATCATCTGTTAACTATTCATGTCTGCCTTCTTCATTTCTCACTAGCATTGTGGGTTTTATCTCCTCAATTTTTTATATTGTAGTAAAATACACATAACATGAAATATACCATCTTTATCATTTCCTTGTGTATAGTTCCGTGGCCTTAAATACATTTATATTGTTGTTCAATCATTGATACCAGCCATCCCCCAGCAACCACCATTCTTTCTATGTTTCACCTACTTTACATTTCTCGTGTATGTGGAATCATATAAGATTTCTCTTTTTGTTACTGGCTTATTCAACTTAGCATGGTCCATGTGGTAACATATATTTGAATTTCCTTCCTTTTTAAGGCTGAATAAATATGTCATTGAATGGACATACCACAATTTTGTTTACCCCTTCATCCATTGACAGACACTTGGGTTGTTTCCCTCTTTTAGCTATTATGAGTAAGAGCTGCTGGGAACATGGGTGTACAAATATCTCTTTGAGACCTTGCTTTCAATTTTTATTTTATTTTATTTTATTTTATTTATTTATTTATTTATTTTGGTCACTAGCCTTGTTTTATCCCCCCTGGAGGTCAGTCTCCTCATCAATGAAATAGTTACAATGATATATACTTTAATTCCAGCAGATTCGCACAAAGCTGCCTTGACTAAAGCAATTGGTGAATTATAAAACAGTGTCCATTTTTGTGGAGTGAGCATTAAATGAGATATTGAAAACATTTAGCATGCAATTAAATACCATATAGATGGAAAATGCTAGTGTTATTCTTTATGCCTACTGTCTGATGAATTCTATACTTAGCATTGAGTGATAACTTGGTTTCTATATGTGAGGAGGTAAGAAAAAGGAGGTGCAGGAGGGGATTGGAGTCACCCTTCCATGCAGGATGCTCAGTGGGCTTTACCCTGATATTCCTTGAGTTGTGGCATCATCCCTTACCCCAACATTTTCCAAACCCCATAACTGCTCTGTTGCTGGGTGGCTTACTGGCTCTTCCTGTGATTGCTGTGTC
Source organism: Loris lydekkerianus (assembly GCA_963574355.1). Classification (NCBI taxonomy): domain Eukaryota; kingdom Metazoa; phylum Chordata; class Mammalia; order Primates; family Lorisidae; genus Loris; species Loris lydekkerianus. Next base: position 7,827 of record CAUYPK010129830.1, read on the forward strand.
CAGAAGGAAAGGAATTTTCAAAAGACACATTACTGCAGTGCACAGGTCAGAGCCTGCTTGACATCACAGAGCTCTCTCTGAGGAAGGAACCCCCGTAACAAGAAGAGGCATGGGGTACATCCTATGTTTACAGATGGGACACCTGTTCACATGTTCGTGGGCTGGCCTCATCATGTGTGACCACATGATGTGTTGCTGTGCATTTTGGGTAACATTTCAGAAAAGGAAGTGTCAGAATTGTCCCCTGAGCATGTCCTGGAAGCAGTGACCCACAGGCTACATGACCCAGGCCAGGCCCTACCACTTCCCAAGGGACACAAACTCTAGTCCAGGGTCAAGGAAAAGAGGCTGTGCTTGTGGAATGGGTCACTTCCTCTGCTCCCCACAACTGGTGGCCTAGTGCCTTGGTCCTGTGGGGAGGACCTGGACGCTGAACACAGAACTGCCAGACACTGGAAGACTAGATGGGAGTGGAGGGGCCAGCTCCCCAGGCTGGAAGCAGACAACAAGCACTTAGACTAGGGACTTTTTCCCCCTGGGCCACATGGACTTTTTCCTTAAAAGATGAGTTGTAAGGATTTGCCTGTCCAAAAGCTACTTTGTTCAGTTATCACGTTATTAGTTCTTCCTCCATCAAGAAACTGGCTAGTAAAATGAATAGGGGTCCCCTTCTTTGCTCCCATTGCCCACATGTTCCGGTGTCACTATCCTTTGGAAATAACAGCATTTTGCTGTCAGGATGCTTGTCCCTCCCCAGGCATAGGACTGGGATCCAGGCAGCCTTTCTGTGTCATGGCCAGCCAACCACTGCCAGGTGGGTACACCACCTGCCTCCCAGCCCCACCCTGCCATTTCGTCTCTGAGGGTGCCTGGATCATACTCCATTCTGGCCCTAGCAAGCACCCCAGAACACAGAGGTGAGATTACTACAGCTCCATTCATAAGCACCCCATATTCCACAGAAGGGGTCCCTTGAGCATGGACTTTGGCCTCCTGGATGAGCAGATGTGCTGTGGCAGAAACCTCACTAAGGAGATGTAACAGAGCCCTCCAGCACCGAGCAATTCCTCTTCCCATCTCCTACATGATGGGGTCTTTACCTTCCCGGAGCTGTGCAGAGTAAGAACCACAGCTGGGGTTGGGGAACTCTGGAGCCAATGTGGTGGGGAGTGTTGTGTTTTAAATGTATTTTAGAACAATTTTAGGGTCAGCATTGAGCAGAAGGCATAGAGATTGGTCACATACCCCCACCGCCACACACGCACAGATTATCCCCCCATTATCCCCATCCCCCACCAGAGTGGTACAGTTGTTACGGTTGATGAACCTACATTGACACATCAGTATCACCACAGTCCCTACTATTTACATTAGGATTCACTCTTGGTGTCTTACATTCTATACATTTGGATAAATGTATAATGTATCTGTCATTATATGTACAGGTCGACTATCCCTTATCCAAAATGCTTAGGACCAGAAGTGTTTCAGATTTCAGACTTTTTTCAGATTTTGGAATATCTGCATACATGTAATGAAATACCCTGGGGACAGGACCCAATCTAAGCACAAAATGTATTTATGCTTCATGTACGCCTTATACACATGGCCCGAAGGTAATTTTAGGCAATATTTTTTTTCATAATTTTGTATGTGAAACAAAATCTATGTACATTGAACCATCAAAAAGCATAGATGTGACTATCTCAAAAAGTTTGGGATTTTTGGAGCATTTCAGATTTCAGACTTTCAGGTTATAACCTGTAGTATCATGCAAAGTACTTTCACTGCCTTAAAAAAGTCTTCTGCACACCACCTCTTCATCGCGCTCTGATCCCTGGCAGCCACTGATCTTTTTCCTGTCTCTATAGTTTTACCAAGATTTTTAGAATCAGATGTATTAAGAATAAAAGGCCTCAACCAAAAAAAAAAAAAAAAAAAAAGAAAGAAAAATAAGAAGAAAAGGCCTTCTTTCTTTTTAATCTGCAAGGATAACTAAGGCTTTGTCCATTTAACAACGTTATTGTCTTTTTGATAATTAATAGCATTGATTTATTGACTTTTTCCTAAGTTTTGGAACACTGCCTAAAATACAGGGTGGCAGATTTGGGAAGTTCTATTGTGTATTACTCTTCCTGCCCTAACACTGAGAATTCTTGTGCAAGATAAAGGAGGCAAGGCAGGAGGGAGTGACAGGCATTTGGCATATTTGGGTTTTGATAACCTTCCTGGTCGAGTTTTAGTGAAGACAGCCTAGTTTCTAAGGACCTGAGTTAGGTCCCTCCTGTCCGGGTTTTCCTTGGCCTGGAATCTTTCTTGTGCATAGGTGGGAAGTGAGGAAAGTCCTTGGGTTCCCAAATGAAATACAATAGACCTGGTCTAGTTGACCACCTCCCTGTACTGACCACCCACATATGTTGACCTGTTTGTTACAATCCCTCAGTTGGTCACCTTACAGAGGTTAGAGGTTCCATCTATAAGGGGAACTTCAGGGATACCAGCCTGTATCTTTCCGAGCACCAGAGGACCGTGGGACAGATTGTGCCTCGTTTGTATTTTTCTAATAGTGTACGATTTTTGCAAAATATTTCATTATGATACAGTTTTACTATTTGTTTTTTCACAAGCGCCCTCCAACTATACAAATGTCAACAGCTGCTATCAAAAAAATTTTAAGCATAACATAGAGATTAGGGCCACAATCTCCCTGGTAATATTTAAACCCGTATCGCTGTATTCAACAGCTTTCAATCTGACCTTGACTATCCAAAGTCTTACTTTGGTTTAAAACTTCAGTCCAACAAATCAATAAAATAGGACTTTGGAGACTTTTTTCTCTTTTAAATTTGGAAACTGAGTTGAAATTAAATCTCATTCCACCACCTCTTTCTTTAGCCCATAAGCCAGTAGAATGAACTTTTATCGAGACCACCATGAAGGAAATAGACAAATTATTTGAATTTTGTCCACACTTATAGTGTAGTGAATGTCATAAAGATTTTGCTTGAAAATCAGCCAGGCTCCCCCCCCCCCCCCAAGAGTAGATTTTACCTAATTAAGCTTATCTGCATATTTTAACATTGGTGTTTAGCTTGGGATCAAATATTATGTGTATGGGGGGGAGTGACCTCCCCCTTTCCTATATAACTATCAGAGACTTCAGACTGTATAACTATGGATACCCTAATACTGAAGGGTTCACTAAAGGGCCCTCACTGTCACCTGCAGGAATCTCAGCAAGAAACTGTGAACAGCACCGGGGCAGTTCGGGAAGCATTTTAAACAGAAAATAAGAAACCTACCTGTATTCAGCTTTTGTGAAATTTTATGCTCCTAGGAGACTCTCTTGCCCCGGTCTTATGAAATATCCAAGTGGCTTTGTTTTCTTATTTGTAGATTTGAAATATGTTGGAAAATATTAACATTAATAGAATATGCATCGATTATAGGCAAACACTTTAAAGAGTCATATACCAATGGGGGGTCAGGGACAATTTGTTTTCTCATATCCCTGAGCACACCCCCCAATTGATTTGTAACTATGAAACACAGTAGCATTGTTTCAGAGGAATTTGTTCACCTGTGATGAGCATTACAGCAGCATCTAAAGCCAGAATAAAGTACCAAACAACCATAGTAAATAACCAGGCCGGATCTTGGCCTTTCTCCCTCTGGAGCCTAGGACTGACCAGTCACCCAGAGCCTTTGCCCCACGTGCTAAGATCCCTTCTCGGCGAGGAGCTTCATGTAGCCAAGGATGATTTACACTGGCCTGAGGCCTACCTTCTGCCCTGCATACTCTATAGCTCAAAACAGACTGTCAGCACCCAAGTAGTTAGCAACGTTATTAGTTCCAATACTGCCAGTTTAAAAAAGCAAAAGCAAAAAAAAAAAAAAAAAAAGACAGAGGGTGTTTAGGAGGAGAATTGGTGTTCTGCGGCTTATAAGTTATGATTATTGCTTTGTCCCAGGTGAGATTCCGAATAAAATGTTCACACAGTTGTAATGTTTATGTACAAAATTTTTATTGTCGTACATGATTGCGTTGGTTTTTATATATAGACTTATTACTTTTTTATGGGACTGCCTCGCTTTTATTGCTGTCAGTATTTTGGCTTATAATATAGGCAGCAATTGAAAATAGCAAAAGCCCTTTTATGTAGCTGATAATAAAGCTTCTTAATTTGGATTCCAGAGGTTTGGGTTGCATGGCCCACAGAAGTCTTACCCAACAGTCTCTTCCCGAGGGCAGGGCGGGGAAGCTCTGGACAGGCCTGGGGAGAGGAAAACGTAAGAATAAAGACAAAGAGTTAAAGAAAGAAACCAGCAAGGTAAAATCACTGGCATTTTCAGAGTATTTGCTATTCCATCCACATAAAATACATTCCACTTCACATGCTTTAAAAGGCCAATGGGCATGTTGGATGTTACATTATACTTTTGCTTTATTTGTTTATTACTAGAACATAAGTCCTTGTGGGCAGAGAGTTTTCTTGGCTGAATCCTTAGCCCCAGAAAGGGCTTGGCCCATAGGGTACTCAACGAGTATCTTTTTGAGTGATTGAATGAAATAATTTGCTAACATTTAATTTCTTCCCTATCTCAGAGATAGTCAAACTGCTTTAAATAAGAATATCCCTGCTTCAGGATTTCTATGAAGAGTAGCATTTGTAAAGTTGACTTTGGGAAGTGCATCAATTCTCTTTTGCCACCAAGGGGCGATATAGTGCAGTTAAGGAATTGAGTTTTTAACGAATTCTTTTTGAAAGGAAGATTAGTAGTACTTGATCTGATACTCTTAGACTAACTGAGACTAAGTTAAATGGATGCTGCAGGATGAGGTTTAAAGGTCTTTCAGCATATTCGCAGCTTCCCACAGGGTATGTTTAAAAATAATATCCATAAAAATTGCATGATAATGTGCTTAAAAATAAGAGTATTATATAAATGATGATTTAGCCTTTCATCATTTTAAGATCGCTTTCTGCCACCCAATCAAACGGAACATGTAATCCTTTTGCCAAAAGGTGCATAGCACACGTTAAAGTATACAAACACTCTCTCCAGAACAAGGAAACATCAGATACAAATCCATCATTCGGTCTATGTAGTTGGCACAATTTTAATGTCAAGGGGGAAAATCATTGGATCTAGGTCTGTTACATGGATAGTGATTAAATGTATATCTTCAAAACTGAGTATCAGGTGCTAGCTGGCTTAATACAGTCAAGTGTATGAATAGTTCTTTTGTGCTGGAAACCTGTTAGGCAGCCTTGCTTAATGCCAGGGGGAGGGTAAGTCTGTAACATCCTTGTTCTTACTGAAGGAGTCCCAGGGACTGGGAGGGAGGAATTTTCTTTTACAGCATTACATTTAATTAGAACAAACTGAATATTCATTGAGTTGACATTGCCCACTATTTGGTGTATCAGCTTAGCCCTTTATTATATCTACACTTTGCAGTCCCTGTGGTCCTTCCGTATAAGAAGAGTGCGGGAGCTCCAGGTCCGTGTGCAGCTCCAAACCTCCTCAGATTCCAGGAGTCTTGGTTGCCAGGCTTGCTGGCAAGAGTTGGTAGCCAGCAGCTAACGTAGTTCCTCTTTTCTTTTCCTTGCCTAGGCTGTAAGTAGAAGTGGGAATTAAGAATCAAACTACCCCCAAAAGCTTGCAGCTGAAGAAACGGAATAGGACGCTTCAGTGCTAACTTGATCTTAAACAGCAGGAAAGTAGCCGCTTGTATAAATACAGAAGCTAACCGGTTCAGTGGCCGCATGCTGCGTGCTGCAGGGACTTGTGTGTTCCCTAAAGTTGGGGGGTTACAGCGGTCCTAGAGCACCTGTCCCTCCTTTACATTCTTGCCACACCTGTTGGCCACCTGTGGTTCTTCTACTTTGCCTAATTTAGGGGAGACAAAAGAAAGGCACCCTGCTTCTTCCAGCCTTGCAGGTGGTTATAAGGGCAAAGGCTGCAGGAGGGTATGGGGGTGATGTTACTTTTTAAAACTATTTTCCCAGCGCTTTCCACAGAGCTGAAGGCACAAGCTTCTGGTATCTAGTGTCCCAAACCTCGTTCTTTTCTTTGCCAGGAATATCCGGACAGGAAAAATCCCCTCTATGAGACAATCCCCAGATATCTAGACAGGAAAATCACCTGTATGTGGGGATCCCCTGGGGCACTATTTTGAGTTGGTGAACCCTCCATTAGTGAAAAACCAAGAATTGATCTGCTGTTTACATCCTCAACACACTAGCAGGTCATGAGGCATCCACTGTTCATAACTCGTGATTCAGATACCTCAAAGTCCATTCCCCAGAAAAGCAAAGAGTGGGTGTTGTTTGTTAATTGTGGGGTCCCCAAATGATATGTTAACATGAGAAAGAGTTCACATGGGACAGGAGCATAGAGGGAAGAGGGAAAGGATGAAGTTGTCACGTGCATCTCAGCTTGCCACCTCCAACACTTTGGCTTCATGGGGGATTCTGAGCTAGTCCACACACAGTTTGATGAATACTGCCCTCCAAGTGCCCTCCAAGGTATTGCTAGTGTTTTCTCTCTGCCCCCTTCCTACTTTTGCTACTTTCAGCATTGCCAGTCCACTGTTGAAACTCGAAATGCTGGTAGTGTTCCTGACTCTATGGGATATATCAAATTCTGGTGAAGCAGTGGGTGGAATGCCTTCTGAATGACAAAGGGGCCTGTGGCTAAGAGCTAAAGGAAGTGTGCAATGATGAATGTGCTGCAATTTATCACCATGAATCTGTTCTTTCCCTTATATGTATAGAAAGAACTGTACAGGGGCCAAAGGCTGGGAAGAGCCTCTGAGCCTAGACCTTAATAGAATTACAGCAAAGATAATGAATGTTCCTCTTCAAGGAGCATTTGATCAACAACTCAGCTTCCTTAGTTGAAAATACTTTTCATTTTCTCAGCATTTTCTGGAATGTTGAGAGTCGCTTGCTGCACCTGACCTAGTGACTCCGTTTTAAGCATCTAGGGCATGCAATCTATTTGCAGACAGAAGGTTGCTATTTTGGAAGTCAAGGCGCCTCAGAGAATCCAATATATGCTAAATAAGCTCCTTCAAAGATTGACTTTATGTGAGTTCTCAGAGGCGGCTAGGGAAGAGGCTGGGATAAGGCAAAGAGGAAAAGAAATTTCTCAGTAACAGCCTAACAGGGTTGAAGTTAAGCTTTCTTTAAAGTTAAGCTTTCTTCTACTCTGTAAACTGGACCCTGGGGCTGGAGTCTGGCCCACAGCACCACAAGTTTCTATTATTATGCAAATATACACACACCGCTGACTTTACAAGAGTTTTTGGCAAAGAGTAACCCTTTGTCTGCCAAAAGGTAGGCTGTCCATTTGCTTGCAAGCCCAGCGTTTACAGTGGGCGACCTATAAGCCAGCCAGTCAACTTGCAGATTGCCTTATTAGGCAGGCTGCAGAGGCCGCCGTCTAGGGACAGGCTGGCAGAGTCAGTGACAGTGAGTTTGAGTCCTGTACTGAACCCCAGAGACATGGCCTAGTACTGCTTAATTAGTTATAGTGCCCTGCAGTGACCGGAACATGCACTCTCCTCCACAGGCGAACTTGATGGGATGGTTGGGAAAACAGGTGGTTTGCAGAGGAGGTGACTCCAGGAGGACAGAACAGTATAAGTCATTTTCTTAGGGCCTTAAACTTGTAGCTTATACTATTCAGTCTTGTATCAGGATTTATTCTACTGAGTATGGACTTTATCAGGAAATTAAAGGGGAAAATATTTAATGTTTTCCCTTTAGTCCAAGATGTTTTGCAGACTCTTGGAATCTTGATCATATCATGAAGTTTTTGTAATGGTGAAGTCATATGTGTGCTGAGGAGGAAATGTCACCCGATAGTAAGGTGAAATTAACAAGAGGAAGGAAATGCCCGCGTTCTCTCTTTTAGGAAGTAAATCCTTATTACAATACTGCACTGATGTTTGTTTCAGCTGGGCTTGGGCTCTATCTCTTGTACCTAGGAAGAATTTCTCCCATATGGGGAAACAGATGGGGAAGCATCCGTGGACAACCAAGGTGGTAAAGGGTCTTGGTATTGATGTACAAAAAGGCATCCTTAATTTATTATATTAGCTGATTTCCTTGTCTAGACTGTGAACTCATGGAGGGCCAGAACTTACTCAGCATTCTAACTGCCCCTGTGCCTGATTCTGCTCGTCCCTCAGCAAACGCTGTGTACCAAAAAGGAAGGGGTTCCGGAGACAAGTGACTGGTACAGTCAGACATGTGCAGGAGGAACATCTTTGAAATTTGTTCAGGTGCTGCCTGAGTATCTAACTAGAAAGGACATGCAAATAAGAGAAAATACCTGCCTGCAATTCACATCTTGCTCTCAACATTGAAATCCCCCTGTAACTTACCTTCTGGGCAGCCACCTTGTTTCATCAGCTTCCATTGGCCAGAGACCTGATGGCTGGATGGTCAGGTCTGGTAATGGAGACTAAAGCCCAGTGAGAGCTGTTGTCAGCCAAAGGGCTATATTGTGACCCAGGAAGGGGGTCCCAGGTAATGAACTTGTGAGTATACACACACACACACACACACACACACACACACATACACACACATATGTAAAGTTGGCTTTCATATGCGTTTTCATTTCATTTTCTAAAATCCCAATTTACAGGTTGCAATGGCGAGAAACAGGCAAGCCACGTTTAGGAAATGACTGGGGTAGTCATCTATATTCCTAAGACGGTGTTTCCTCACTACCCAAAGACCATGCAATACAATGTATTTCATGATGGTGTCTGGGTGTGACAAAGGTCTGAAATTCCTGTCTCTATTTGGGCTTCTAGAGATGGCTCTGCTGTTTTCCTCATAGGCTGTCCAGAGTCTCCCCTCACATCTCCCCCTCCAAATAATTTGGTCTTTTTTTTTTTTTTTTGGAGACAGAGTCTCACTCTGTCGCCCTCAGTAGAGTGCTATGGCTTCACAGCTCTCAGCAACCTCCAGCTCTTGGGCTTAGGTGATTCTCTTGCCTCAGAGATGGGACTACAGGTTATCACATCACAATACCCGGCTATTTTTTGTTGCAGTTTGGCCAGGGCCAGGTTCGAACACACCACCCTGGGTATATGAGGCCAGCACCCTACTCACTGAGCCAAAAGCACCACTCATAGTCTGGTCTTTTAAACTCAGGCCTCCTTTAGGCGTGATTCCCATTCTACTCCCATGCTGTGACACCCCCTCTTCTTGGTCTGTCCATCCCTCCCCTCTCTATTCATCTGTTCCCATCACTTCCTTCACAACCAAGCTTCTAGTCAACTCCTCCAGGAAGCCTTCCTTCATCACACTCAACCCATCTAATTATTCTATTTCCCTGTTTCTTCCTGGACTTGATATCATAAAGGGCTTGTATTAGTGGTTTTCAAATATTAGAGCCTGTGTAATTATGTTACGTGGGGACCTTCCTTTTTAACAAGCATCCCCCGTGATGAGGGTCACCTAAGTTAGATACCATTCACCTATGTCACATATTACACTTATTCATTAGTGTTAATGCATCTTGAGTCATTTAAGCAGTGTAGAATGTCTTTTTTTTTTTTTGTCATGGCCTTTCCATGCCGCCCATGCTGCACACATGTAGTCTGCCTTCCTGATGCTTATTATATATGAAAAAAGTCACCGCAATCGTGTCTCATTGACACCCCTCTTTTCCCCATCAATCACAGGCGTACTGGAGAGCGGCTCTGAGGCCTGGTTGGGTCTCTAGTAGTAGTTGATGGAAGCTGTCTGCAGGCCCAGGCCAAGATGGTAGCCACCACCGCTTCCGGCCTGCTCAGCTTCGGCTTCCGGGAAGCTGTGCTGGCACGAGGCCTCCACCAGAGGGTGGCTGCTGATGTTGAGCAGCAAGCACTCAGCCAGCCAGCGCCACAAAGGCTGGAGCTGTGGTCCCCAAACCTACTGTACTTCCCCGCAGCAGGGCGAGTACGTGGTGGCCCAGCTGGGCCATCTCATTAGCAGGCCCTGCCGGAGCTGCTGGTGGCCCAGGCCCTTTGCTTTGGCCTGCTGCACGGTGGAGACGCACCCGCCCTGACTTGGACCCCCTGGTGTAGTCTTCCGGCAGGCAGACGATGATGGAGGCCGGCTTACTCAAAAACGGCATGGCCCCAGGTCTCCGTAAGGGCCATGACCAGATGTCAGAGCCGGGCTACAGCACATCCCCGGGGGCTGTGCCAATGGAGCAGGGTACTACCCCTGTTTCTACTTGGTCGTGGAGGGTGTGTGATCACATCGTGTCCGTGGACAGCCACGTCTCCGGCCGCAGGCACTGCCGAGGCCCTGCTGGACGGCACCCCCTGCTGCAGGGGAAGATCCAGAGGGAGCAGGGGCGCAAGGTCTGGTAGTGCAGCCGCCACTGGAGCTGCCAGAGCCGTGTCTGTGTTCTTGTCGCACAAGATTGTCAACAAACCCACCCTAGAGAGAGACCAGTTAATGGAACCTGTAGAAAACCGGGGCTGTGAGGGACGGGGGACAGCACCTTGCTGAGCTTTTCTTGGATTTTCATGGTGATTCCTGTTGTTGAGATTGCCATTGTTTTCATTTTATTAAGATGCCCTTCTGAGGACAGGGAGGCCCAGAAATGACTTCGTTGAGTGCTTTTTCCTTCGAATCGTTCTGGTATGACTCTAGAACAGCTTTAATCTATCTGATATCAACTGTCATTTCACATACTGACTTGTCTGCCATCTGGACATTTACACTCAGAGAACGTTCTCATATCTGATGATTCAGTGTTTCCCTGCTTTCTGTTCAAGGGAAAACTATCAACTAGATGAATGATGGGAGAAGGGAGACGCCTTCCCTGCCTTCCTGGAATGACTCTAACAGTGTTAGTGATTTTCCCACTGCAGGTTGTCTGTAGGTGAGAGGAGAGGCTTGGGCCCTTGTACCCATGAAGGTCTGGGGTTCAGGGACCCCCAGGAGCAGTGGGCTCACCGTGCTGGTGCGATGTTGGCACAGTGCCGTTTCTGGAAGGCATAGCATTTGCCTACACTTGTGTCAACTTGTGATTTAGCTTCAGGGCACATTTTACTTTCTGTGGTGTTAAAATATTCGTAACATAAAAGTCACCATTTTAACCCTGTTGGAGTGTATGGTTTGGTGGCCTTGAGTGAGCTCACACTGCTGTGCAACCATCAGGACCACCCTTTTTTCTGCATTCCCAACTGCAGCTCTGTGCCCTTTAAACAATCACTCCCTGTTCTCTGCTCCCCATCCTTGGCAACCACTATTCTACCTTCTCTATTTGAATTCACCTATTCTAAGGACCTCACATAAATGGGATTATGCAGAAATTTGTTCTTTGGTGACTGGCCTCTTTCACTTAGCTAGTGTCCTCAAGGTTCATCTACGTTGTAATATGTGTCAGAATTTTCTGGCTTTTTAGGAAAAATATCCTAAAAAATAATAATAAATAATATCCCACTGTGTATTTATTTCAATGTCTATTTTAAATATACAACCAACTTTTGTCTTTTTGTCTGACCATCATTCAACCATCTTCTCCACCTGGATTTTTCATCCTTAAAAACATGAGCTATAGATTCAGAATCAGCCAGAAGTGAAAAGGTTAGAGATAATTTTCAGTATAAATATTAGCATTACTCATTTGAACGTTTCTTTTAAAGACATTAGGAGATCTTTTAGGGGACTGCAATAAGACTTTTCTTTCAAAAAGAATTCTTCAGTATAATACAGTGTGGACATAAAGTTCATGTGCGATTTAAATTAGTTTACTATTTAAATGGCACATGAAGGTTGTGTCTGCCCTAGATATAGAAAAGTTGGCGTGGTTTTCTTTCAGAGCATCTGATAAAAAGAAAAATAGCCATGAGTTGTAATATTTCTTGCAGAAATTACTTTCGCCTTTTCATCTCTGCATTCATGGCCTGTTTTAAATTACCTCGTGAAGTGATGTAATGCAAAATTTTATTTGCAGACTTGTCCAAAATATTGCTGCTGACCAAAATTCACAGAGCATTTCCCAGTGAACACAGGAGAATTAGACTGAAAGAAGGAATCTGGAATGTCTGCATACCCCATATGTGATAACAGGGCAATGAAAAGGGCTAAGTGGGCTTTCCACTGGGGGGATTACCTCATGTCAGGCAGTTCTGCCTCAGATTAAGGGTCTACACGCATAAATAAAATCCACCAAAGAAAACGAGAACACCATTTATGGCCGTTTCTGGCATACAAAATACTCCTTTACTAAGCTATAAAAATATATCCTTCACTTTGGCATTTCAGCCCAGCCATCGTCTTTGGTAGCTTCGAGTAGATTTCATTAAAATCGCTTCTGTGGCACTTCTCAATTGTAGAAATCCATCAATATCTCCACCCCAGTCTGTATTCAGACAACTGAGAGTTGTAATTTTCACCACTCTGTATTGCCTCCCTTAAATTCCAATTCATGCGCCTGTAGACTGGGAGTGCTTTCATGAATGTTCAGTGAGCAAACAGGGGAGCACAGCATGGCTTGATCATACAAAGCTCAGATCTCTTCTCCACGTGTAGCTCCTTGCGTGGGCTAGACAATGCGCTCCAGTTTTCAGAGTGTTTTCATGTGCATGCGTTCATTTCTTCCTGACCTCACCTTTGCATTTTCCTCTTTGCTTTGATTTTGGCTGGCCGAGGAATGGCTGTTTTGATCCTCGAGTTACATTTTAAACAGTCTAGGCTTGAATATTTATTCTAGTTCACACCCTGTCAGTTTTGTCTTCTGCAACTGGGAATAGGCATAGGATCTCCCTAGCAGTCCCTGGGAGGACTACACGAATATAATGGCCCCGTTCATGACGATGATCCCCTGGCAGTGAGTCAGTCAAGTTCACAGGTGTCAGTCTCTTGTTTATATCACTAGCTCAGTTGTAGTAGAAAATGGTGAGCTGCTGAGATGCTCAGCCTTTCCCCTTTTCATTGGCTTTGCTCCTGTTTTCTCCTCCATGAGGATGACCCCCAAAGGACAGCTGCCATTCCTATTACCTCGGTCCTTCAATGTTTTCAGCTAGAACAATTGACAGAGGACCAGCTTGTCAAATAGCCTCCCTATAATCTGAGGGACAGGTGCAAACGGCCCTGGACAGTGCCTGAGAGTTTCACACCATGATCCTTAGTCATCTAATGCCTTATTCTTTGGCCTTGGCGATTTGTGAGATGACGCTTCTTACACGAGCTCATACCAACATTGTCACTAGTCAGACTGGAAGAATCCTCTCCCCTGTTCTTACACAGTGTCCCCAGCGTATCTTCCATATTTTCTTCCTATCTCTCCCTGCACACAAATTTTTGTGTCTATGTCACCATTTCATATTTTAGGAAAGACAAGAAGACTTTATTTACAAGGAGTCGCCATGGGCTACTTTTCCTTTATGCTACCTGCTTAAGAAATAGCGTCGGTTAAAAATTGGAGGAACTTAAGAACAGACAGGATTTCATTCCTTGACTGCTTGCTTGATTCACTCATTCAACCAATACTTAAGAGTTCATCTGTTCTGAGCCAAGCACTGGGCTAGAAACGCACCCAGAAGGGTGTCTCAGGTTTTGTCCCTTGCGTTCTTAATTATCTTTTAGCTTGGAGACAGTAAAGGTCTTTGGCAGGAAAGCTTTGACTGGTAACAGAGAAGCACTGAGCAAGAAGATTTACAAAAGGCTTTAGCAGTTTTGGTGGTAGGAGGAGCTGACCCAGACCCTTACGTGTCATCATGGCCCATGGTGTTAAGCTTGAGAAACACTGTTACCAAGATTTTTGGTGATTGTCTGTCTACTCCCCAGTTTATAGCCAAGAAAATGCTTCGTTCTGTGGGGAGAAATGAGCAGGCTGGTGTTGTGCCGTGAGTCCATGGGCACAATTCATTCACCACCAGGATTTTCCCAGGGATTCTTAGTCTAAGTCGAAGCCTTGAGCATTTGAAGAGGTCCTGTTTCCTTCTTCCTCATTTGTATTTAATTATTTTGGTTATTATAGAAGTAAATCGTGCTTATTGTGGATACTTTGGAAAATCGAGAAGGAAACATAGCAACCGAGTTATCTGAGTGGTGAGAGAAGGAACGTTTCTGCCTGTTTACTGTCTTCCTGATTAGGAGAGTGTGTGTACGTCTAACACAACGTTCGGAGTTTTCTCAGTCACTACTAATTGAGTTTCAAACCTGGTTTGCTTATGTCATTTCCTTGCTCAATCTTCTATATGTCCCCCATGTCAACTAATTGTAGTTTTATTTGCAAGCAAAACTATGGTAAATATCCCTGCTGAGTCATCGTTTCCTACACACATGCCCGAAGTCCTATTAGGTGGGAGCATTGAGAAGGACAGAAAACGTCACAGAGAAATCAATTGCTTCCTTTTTTACACAACCCACCCCACCAGGGACATTGGCTTCTGTCTTGGCCTTAATGCCTCAGCTGTGCCCTAGTTCTCACGTCTGGGGTCAGTCCTGGTTTTGAGGAGCATTTAGAGAACCAAAACTGGAACCTAGAACTCATGAGGTTTAAGGAAAGCCACCAGCAGCTGCTCTGACTTCTCTGTCAGGGGTCAGGCTATGTTCTTTTCCAGAGAAGCCTACATGGGCTATAGGACTAGACGACTCTATTACCTCAATCCAACACAGGTTTGCAGCAGTGGCCCCGGCTGTCTTGTGTCTATGCTGATCAGGAACATGGGAATCTTCCTGGGGAGAATCAGAGGATGTAGACTTCCAGTCTTGCACCGCCACACCACCATGACCTTGAGGGAGTCATCTAACATTTTGTTAAATGAAGACCAGGTTATCTCCATCTCTTGGACTCCATCCTCCCAGATTCTAAGGTTTTGGATTTACCAAGGCCTGTTCCACTTGTTCCAATGATACCACTTTGGGTTGTCAATATCTCAGTGGTCCATTCATAGATCCTACTTGGTCTACCAAGTCCCTGCTAGCTACCACCTGTGTGCCACAATACAACAGGATGTGTGCCATGGCCATGCTACGTATGACCATGACCTCCCTGAGCCCCTCCCAGGCACACATTCATGCCTTTCCCATTAAAGGATTTTTGCATGCCTATCTACAGGAAACTTCATCAAAAAATATCTTACTTTCATGAAGCCATAGCTCCTGAATATTAAAGACTATTGTGCTTTGAAAGAGGAAAAGATTAGTGATTCTAATGGGGCACAGTGGCAGAGAACTCTGTGCATCCCCTTCATTCATGCTTAGCTGGTGGTTAAATGGTTGTGTTGGGAAGGGAATACACCACTATCAAAGCACGCAATTAAAATGTCCTCTCCTCAAATGTTAAGAAGATCACCATTATGACTTAGAATTTCCTCTGCAGATAAATGTTACCCCCCAGAATGATGTGAGGTATTGTTTGACTATTTTGTAAGTCCCCTGTGTGAATGAGCTAGCTTAAAATAGTAATAAAAAATAATAACTTATTAATAATTTTTGGAGAGTAAATGAAAAATTTTCATGGATACTTTCTATTGGTGTAAAATGTAGATTTTTTTCTTCGCAGGCTTATTTTGTTTCTTCTGGGTGGGATACTTAAACAGTAAATTAAATTGTATATCCACCATTTCATTAAAAAATATGGTATGTGCTTTTTTCTGTCAACAAGCAAGTCAAAGGTTAGATCAGTTTGCTTTGTATCATGATTGATAGCTAAGGCAAATAATTCCAGTAAAACTTCGTTACCAACTTAAAGAGAATATCCGGATTGTTTTTTCTACTCTATTTGAATTTCATTTTGAAAATTTAAAATAAGGCTTGGTGGGATAGCCAAATGGTTAGAGTGCCAGCCCTGAATAGCGGGGCGAAGGGTCTGAACCTCACCCAGCCCTGCTTAATGAAAATTTAAAATAGACTTAGTCCTTAATAATAATTCAAAAGAAGCATTTATATTCTTCTAGGATATTTATAATTGAGTATTTTATAGGAGGAGGAGTTTTCAGGGGCGTATTGGTGATGAGCAAGTGATGATACTGTGTGTGTCAACATACATATTATTTCATCCTCACTTTCTTTTATTTCCAGAATCAGTTGTTTTCATTGTTTCTTCCTCTTTCTCTTCTCTTTCCCAGGCACTCTCATTCCTTTTTGTTACTAATTATCTATGACCTTACAATAAAGTTTTGACCGTACAATATAGTTACCCAGAGTACTTATGTTGTTCCTGGCTGAGTTTCTTTAACTACCCTATTCACTGATTTTATAAGATTAAAATAATCAAAAATTCAGAGAAAAATGACAAATGCGACCACCAACCCATGGTCCAACCAGTGTTGATATAACTTACATTGAGGCCCCTTCAAGAATTTGGTGTAAAATTCTTCGTTTTCACCTTAGGCACTTATTTTCCTTTAGAAATCCATCCAAGTTGATCTGATTGGAATGCGGGATGTTATCTCTTATCTCATGAAGTCCTTGGTCATTCAGCAGACGTTTACTGCAGGCCTACTGTGTGCTAAATACCGTGGACGAAAGATACAAAGACAGACACACTCAGAGTCCCTGCCTGGGGGCAGGGAGGTAAATCAGATCTTGATCCCACCTCCCAAAGACCCTCTGACTCCATCACTCCCTTGTCTACCCAGGAGTGAGTTACCTATCTAACCCTACTTCCTTCACTTACAAATGAGACCATTTCCCTTCATTCTCTTTCATGTCCCTTTTAGCTATAAAATTGTCAGCCTGTAATTATTGCATAGTTTTCCCAGAATCACATTATCACTGCTTGGTCCCACCAGCTACATGTTGTGATTGCAGATAAACAAGTGATATTCAACGAGGCAAAACTTCACAACTCCTGTCTCCAATTAAAATGTTGGAAGCTCTAATAATATCTGCCCTTTGTTTTCCCAGAGTTGCACTCATGTGTTGTTCATAAATCTTAAGGCTGGGTTTTTGGCTCCCTATTAAGTAACATATTTCATTGAACTTCGCCAAAGCCAAACTTGGAGCAGCCTAGGAATGGTTAGGCAGCTTCCTTTGTTTCCAGCACAGCAAGCGTCTCTCTGCAGGTTTTTATTTTGTGTGTTTGTTTGGGGGGGGAAAGGAGGTGTTGTTCTGGGCTCCTCCGATGGTGGTGAGGTTGTCTGCTTCCAAGACACGTGCTGTCACTCAGCCATGGCTTTGCAGTGGCAACAGCGTCTCATCCCTGGACTCCAGTCTGTGGCAGCATCCCTGGGCCTAATTTCTGCTCGTAATCTGATTATGAGGTTTCAGCTGTTCCAGCCTGCAGCCTCTCGCTTTGTGTTCACCATACGCTCAAGGACACAAGTGCCTGGTTGCTCCAGCCCTGCACTGTGAAAAAATCTCAACCTAATTTTGCTTAGAGCAGCTGACGGTCCTAGCTGGTTGAGAATTAGCTGTAGAACAGGCTCTGTTTCTGAACCTCCTGTGTGCAACCATGTTCAGAAGCCCAAGTTTTTCCAGCTATATGGGAGCTTTCAAATTCTCTGAGAAACAAGGTAAGGCAAGAAAAGATACTGAATGCATTTATGTGTGGATTTTATAACAGAACGAATGCCTTGTATTTCTCCTGTGTCTAATAGTCACATACTTTTCTCAAAGGACACTTTGCGTATCTAGTTGAATTTCAAAATGAGTTTATCTTGTGATTGCTGACAATGTGAATTTTTTTTTTTTCTGTTAGTTACTGCTAAATCACTAAAACCTTTATGTAGGAAAACCTGCAAATTAAACTGGAATGTCCAAACTTTGGATCAAATTCTGGTCATGCTGCTTTTAGCTAAAATATTTTTCTAAACCAAATGCTATATATGCTTATTTCCAGTAGGGAATGGTTGAGTGAGTTTCTTTTTATTAACTCTTCATGTGAGATGGTTGGGAACAGGATGCTGTCTTTTTTCGTGGATTTCTTCCAGCACAGAGGAATATATATGCTTTCAATTTATCTAGTGAAGTCATATTGCATGTCCAGTTTACTGATGGAACAAAAATGAAATGCTGATGTTATTTTGAATCTCATGTTTTGAAACTCAGCTATTCTATAGCAAAAGTGTTTTCTACTACAAATGCACTATTAGGAAGTTAAGTGAACAATTCAGAAAGCAGATTCAGGAATTTTCTTTTACAATATTTGATAGCTCTTTGAACTCAGTGCTCTTGTCTTTAAATACAAAGCAAGATACTTATATAACTAGGAGAAAAGCCTGGATGTTTAATTGGCATCAGTCTTTTATTTTATTGTATGTCTCTGGTTGGCTAGGATTCCAAATTCCAGGATTGAGGATGTATTTTGATGGATAATGAAGTGTCAGAATCTGGTATATTTTTGTGTCTCTTTTTCTCCAGGCGTCTGCTCCTAAATCTTAAACAGTAAAAGGCACTTCCTTAGGGGAAGAAGTTTCTGGAAGGGGTCAACTTGTGGTTTTCTTAGTGGACAAATGGTTACTATGCCAAAAACCTATAAAACAGATTATTTGCCATTAGACTGATTATACATTTTGTCTGTGCCTGGTATTGATTAACCCATTCACTCAGGATGTGTGTTTTTCCTGTATGAGATTGTTACCAGCTGTCTTTATGTAATATATATCTTGTCTTTAAAAAAATAAATAAAAGGTTATTTTGATGTGATATTATTATTTAGATTTTAATGAAAGCAGTAAAGGACCCGACTGAAATGTCCTTTGCTTTTAAGACCCCTCCTTGCCTTTTTTTTTTTTTTTTTGCAGTTTCTGGCCAGGGCTGGGTTTGAACCCACCACCTCTGGCATATGGGGCCAGAGCTCTACTCTTTTGAGCCACAGGCGCCACCCCCCTCCTTGCCTTTTTGAAGTCATCTCAAACATAGCAGGCAAATTACTTTCAACATTTCTGGTTACCTTGACCAAAGCTGCTGAATTATTTTCTCCTTTTCCTGAGTATTATTAGCATTATTATTGTGTTATTTGTTATTTAATTCCTTGAGTTATTCTTATTGCCTTAACAAGTTTAAGCATTGAAGTGTGTCAGAATATTTTTTTTTTTTTAACCCCAGGAGGTTGGGGAACTTGCCCAAGTAAAGGGAGCTTGAAGAATGTTTTCCTCACTGAATACTTTTAAACTTATCGTGTAACTATTTTAATGTTACTTTATCTCTTTTCTCTCAGATTTCAACAAGAAAAACTTAAGCTTCATTGGATTCCCACGTCAAAGAAAAGTTCCAAGGTAAAGTTGCCTTTGCTCAAGAAATCTTAACATTTTATAAGGCTTTGGGAGTAGCTTTTTGGAAGTATTTTTTTAAATTCCTAATTCACGAGTTGAAATCCTCATCAATATGTGCTCTCCCCAGAGTTTGATTTATTAAAATATGCAAAGCAAAATATTCTTTTTGTACTTCACGCCATTTATGAGAGTTTTTTAGAGAAGAGAATGTTGGTATGTCTTGTGATTGCAGACTTGTGAAGGGCTATTTTCTTTCTCACACCTGCCTCTAAGCATGGCCTGTCCTTTTGCAATCTGTCCATCAAGGAAGGCAGCTAGATTTTTTAGAAAGGGTTTAGCCTTGCCCTTGGCCCCTCCCCCATCTGTCCAGCTGTGCAGGGGACTGACCATCTCTCTCTTCACCTTTCTGTACGTCCAGTTCGCTTGCCTGCAGGATCTTATGGGTGCTAATTTGATTTATCTAGTGTCCTAAAACTCCATGACACATCTTCACTGATGCAAGACAATGTGAAAATGAATGTCTGTGCCAGGCCCCACAGCTGTGTCTCAGCTGCCTCTTAATAGATCGCTGTCGCTGATAGAGTTTGATGTTTTCAAGTAGAGGCACAAAGTTAACTTACCCTTCCCACTCCGGCATGGATCTCAACTTACACTTCATTATGCTAGAAGGACCCACCTCCTCAATGCACTCAGATACTCTTGTACCTGACAGTCACTTAAGAGGGTTTACACTTTTTTTTTTTTTGAGACCGAGTGCCACTCTGTCACCCTGGGTAGAGTGCGATGGGATCACAGCTCACAGCAACCTCAAACTCTTGGGCTTGAGCACTCCTCTTGCTTTAGCCTCTCTGAGTAGCTGGGACTACAGACATACACCATTACACTCAGCTAGTCTTTCATTTTTTCTTTTCTTTCTATTTTTTTTTTTTTTCCACTCTTGCTCAGGCTGATCTCGAACTCCCCTCCTGACCTCAAGCAATCTGCCCACCTAGACCTCCCAGAGTGTTAGGATTGATTACAGGCATTGGATGTTAGGATTACCCACCCCAGGCTGGGTTTGCACTTCAGTAGCATTAGAATAAACAGTTGTCTGGTTCCTGTTCTCAGCAAGTAAGCCTGGCTTTTCTTTTTAGATAGAGTCTCCATTTGTTGCCCAAGCTGCTAGGCTGGAGTGCAGTGGCATCATCACAGCTCACAGCACCTCACACTCCTGGGCTCAAGCGATCCTCCTGCCTCAGCCTCCCAAGTAGCTGAGACTACAGGCACAGGCCACCACACACGGCTAATTTTTCTATGTTTTGTAGAGATTTGGGGTCTCGCTCTTGCTCAGGTTGGTCTAGAACATGCTGGTCTCAAGGGATTCTCCCACTTCACCCTCCATAGTACGAGGATTGTAGGCGTAAGCCGCTCTGCCCAGCCCTGGCTCTGCATTTGAAAATGGCAGAATTGGTTCTGTGAACACACTAGATAGGACAAATCCATGGGTTACTTCATCCACATAAGTGTATAGTAGTAAATTGGAGCAATGAGTGATCTGGGTATATGAATAAAGTTGTCTTAATTGACTCAGGAAATCTTACTTTCCTAGTGCTTGATGCAACCCTATTTCTCGTCGTTGCCATGTTTTTAATAGAATATGAAGCTTTTTCCTAATATATCACCAGCAGGTTGGTTTAAGTGGCTAAGAAAAAGGGAGAAAGGAAGGCATTGCTTATTCAAGGACAGAAAAAGCGTGAAATAGGAAAGTCACATGCCTCAGTGGACAGAGGACCAAAGAGCTGCAGCTATTCTCAAATCATAGGTATCATTTTAGGTATATGTATTAAAATTACCACCTACCTGACATGGTGCTAAGCGTGAAGTGAGCTGAAGGGACAAGAGCCTGCCTCCTTCAGACATATCTAATCAGCCAGACACCAGATCACAAGAGATAGAAACAGGAGCTAATGGGGCTTTATCTTCCCATATCTTACAATTTAAACTTCAATAGCAGAATGAACAGATTGTAATACAGTATATCCTACATCCCTGCAAAAGATAAGACATGATAAACAGCAGAGTACCCTGCCCTGCCTTTAATCACATTCCCCCTTGTTACTACTGCCAGGCATTTAAGTAGGTTAATGGGACACATTTAAAAGGAAATTATCCTGGAAGCAGGGGGCAATCTCTTCTTAGATTACTGAAGCAGAGGGAGGTAGGTAACGGTATAAACAACTAGTCCTAAAGAACGAGTGCTGTCTCAGAGGAGATAAAGATAGTTGAATAAAAAATCCACAAGGTGTTTCTTATTATGAGAAAGTGAAAATCATAATGGAAAAATTATGTCTGTGGCATCTACTTCAGCTCCATATGGGGAAATGCTTTTCTATTGAAATGCAACCTCATCCTTTTGGCTGCGTTGCACACCAAGGCCCACAGAGTTGTCCCTGGGGGAAGCCTTGTCCCCAAGGCGGTAGGGGTGACAGAAGAGGAGGAGCAGGAGCCAGTGTCCCAGAGCTCTGTGCTTTGGGGGTTCACCAGCCACAGGAGGTAGGAGTGGGCTCTGCGAATCACATGGCTCAGCTGCCTCTGAGTCAGAACAGCAAAGACGAGGGTGATGTCAAGGACCTTTGGGGTATTGGGATTTCATCTTTGGGGTGTTTGTGTTTCATCAGCCATCGGGTGATCAGAAAAAGTTACTAGTGAGTGGTCCAGAATCCTTGACTGGTACACGGCCCTTGTGTTTTCACTACGGGTTAGTGCCCTATAGAAAGTCCAGGGAAGAAACATGATTTGCCTTTTTATTTTATTTTATTTTATTTCATTTCATTTCATTTCATTTCATTGTTGGGCAATCATTGAGGGTACAAAGAACCAGCTTGCACTGCTTGCATTTGTTCAATGAAGTCTCTCTTATAATGGTGTCCTGCTCCCAAGAGGTGTGTCACACACCGTGACCCCCCTTCCATACCGTGATTTGTTTTGTTTTGTTTTGTTTTTAAGACTGGTTTCACATACTGGTTTGAGGGGCCTTGCATACTCACAGCTTCCCATCCTCCTTGAGCCAGAGCCCCGGGTTGGGTTGTGACACAGTCTGCTGGACCCTCCCACCTGCTCCTCCACCTTCTCAGAGGGGAAGAGGGTGAGAGGCAAGAGAAACAGGAACAAAATGTAAACACGGCCATGTGAGTTCCTGTCATAATGTTTACCTTGAAGCTGTAGGTTTAAAAACTTGATTCCTTTATAAGCATATGCAAATAGGCTAATATTTGCACATATGTGTGCAAGGTGAGCAAAGGTAATGAGGAACAGTGTGCTCCTAATTGTGTGCTATTCCAAAGATGAAAGGAGGCAAGAAAGAAAGAAAAAAAAAAAAAAGAGAGAGAGAGAGAGAGAGGGGCAAGGAGGGAGGGAAGAAGGAAGGAAGGGGCTACTAGCTGATGTTGTTGAGTCTGTGCCCTTCTGATTATTCTCAGTGGCTGTCATGTCCACATTGTATAAAGTATACACAGTAAAATGCTTCAGGGTGAATGGTAGTGCACCTTTAAAGTGTTTTATAATAGTCATTCCTCATGTATTTATTGACTTTTTTTAAAAAGCATTTTTAAAATAATTTTAAATGAAATTTAATTTTTTTTTTGTTTTGAGACAGAGTCTCATTCTGTCACCCAGGGTAAAGTGATGTGGCCTCATAGCTCACAGCAACCTCAAATTCTTGGGCTCAAGCCATCCTCTTGCCTCAGCCTCCCCGGTAGCTGGGACTACAGGCACCCACCGTGATGCCTTTCTATTTTTAGTAGAAACAGGGTGTCTCTCTTGCTCAGGCTGGTCTCGAACTCCTGAGCTCACGCATTCCACTTGCCTCAACCTCCCAGAGTGCTGGGATTACAGGTGTGAATCGCCACTCCCAGCTTTAAAATATTTTTTAAATTATAATTTTTAAAACATCATAAAAACTATCTACTGGCACAAAATACAAATAGGAAAGGACAAATAGGAAAAAAACAGGATAGTCTGAGAGGGAAAAATAGGGGTGTGTAGTGCAGATCTGGTGCTGGTTGGGATAGGCGAGGGGGCAGGGGCTGTGCCCAGAGGCCAGGCCAGGAGTAGCTGAGCCGAATGTCAGGAGGCCAGAGGGAAGAGGGCACAGGCGGCAGGAACGGTGTGAGCTCTGAGGTGGGTTCAGAAGCCTGAGAGATTTCCTGAGACAGCCCAGCTCTGTTAATTTCTGACCAGGCGTGGAAAAGCCCCACTTTATACTGGTGCTGACACTCTGTGGAGCGCGTTTCACAAAATAAGCTTGCGTGGAACCAGGGCACGTCTGGGTGCTGACTTGTGAACTTCACTTTGTAAACTCCGCAGAGTATTTAACTCAGAGGTAATTTCTCAAGTCTTCATTAGAAGCTTCATTGAGCTTTTGGATAAACAGGAAAAAAGGCAAATAAAGACATTCAGATGTTTAACTTTGAAAATCTGAAGTAACATTTGTCCCCATGGTCATTGGCCTGAGAAGCTAAGTATTTCAGGGATTGAATTGTTTCCCTTGAATGTCATATTTTTGTTCCTGAGCAGATCCTAGTTTCCTGAAGAAAGTATGAAAGTTAAAAAAAAAAAATTCAAAATGAAAGGAAGAGCAATACAACTTTATTTTAACCATCGACTTTTGCATTTTTCCCCTTTACAGGAAAATAATGCAAAACGATGAAATCTGATTGATACAGGAAAAAAAAAAAAAATTTAAACTAGCAGTTCAATAATTAAAATAACATGTTGTTCCTAAGTAGGGTACCTTTCTGCAGTTATTTAACTTTTTAAGGTTTATACAAATCAGACATCTGAATTAAACATGAAAAAAAATCATCACTGTCTTAGGATTCCGGGTTTAGGAGTCGGGGCTCATCAAGTTTCTGACTAGCTAAGTGTTCTAAGATCTTTCAAGCCAATCTGGAGTGTGGTATACAGCTTACTTTAAAGCCATGGTTCTCAACCTTCCTAATGCTGCAACCCTTTAATACAGTTCCTGTGAGTCATAACCCACAGGTTGAGAACGGCTGCTTTAAAGTAACATGGAGAGGTGACATCCATATTTATGAATAGAAGCTTCACTACAGGTATGTATATACGATGATTAAGATTTCAGATGGGCACTCCAATTTGTACAAATAATCAACACATCGAATCCCATAATGGCATAGATGTATGCCATTTATGATCTATGTACAAATGACTTAATAAAATTAATTAATTAATTAATTAAAAAAAAAAAAAGATTTCAGATGGGCTTAGTTCTACCATGGGGGATGGTGTGCCATGCTTTGACATGTGTGTTAGTTCCTTTCACTCTAATTTACATGTGGAGTAGAGTTTGTGTGTCCCACTCGGTACCCATAGCAACTCTCTCAGATTTTTCGTTGGCCTCTGTGGAAATGGACTCGTAGGGGAAGATGGTGGGCTTCACAATCAGTGCCTTCCAGGCCTGTCATTGGCCCCTGTTTCCTAGGTTCGTTGTCTTCTTCAAGCCATGTCTTCAAGGCCCCTGTCTTCAAGCCTTCTGTCTTCAAGGCCCCTGAGCTGTATATATGGCACTGCTGGGCCAACGGGGCTGAGTGTTAGAGTTGTGTTTTTCCACCATTTTTTATCTCACAGCACTCTTGAAACTGTAATTAAACATCCACAGCCCATTTAAATTATATTGATCCGAAAAAAAGTTAAGAAAAGAATATACTAAGAAAATGCCAGGAAGGGTATGTTAATCATTGTGATGAAAATGTGTGAAACGGTCTATGAACCTAGTGTATGATGCCCCATGATCATATCAATGTACGCAGCTATGATTTAATAAAAAACAAAACAAAATAAAACAGACAAACAAAAAAGAATATACTTACCGTGCTTTGACTTTCTTCTGAAAATAATTTAATTAATGATCTTTAGAAATTTCGGCAGCACAACTAAGATCATCTCCTGGGACACCAGTGTGCCACGGCATACTGGCTGGAAATCACTGTATTAGAGCCAAGAGCTTGATTTGAATCTTATCTCCTCTCCTCACCGAATTAAGTGTCTCTGGACAAATCATGTAACAATTTCCCACTCTGCAAATGGGAGGTTGATAACATCCAGCAGCTGACTCCTGCGTGGGGCTCTCGCCCACGTTCCAGTTGAGTGAGTCCTAGAAAGCTGGAAACCAGTCGAGGTGGGAGTATTTACACCACCAGTCGGTACCATTCATGCAAAACTTGCTGGGTGGTGGGCGGAAGCAGAGGGGCCAGGCCAAGATGGCAGAGCCGGTTGTAAAACATTTATCAGCTCACCACTGAGGAGTTCAGACCTCCCAGGGTTTGGGGGAGATAATTAAGATAATTCCTGGGGTTTACTTAGTCGAGGGGAGAAGTACACAGTAAACGCTCAATTCCTTTATTATTCTTCCCTTTTATTTCCTCTTTTATTCCAAGGCAAGTTTTCCTTCTGATCTTTGGATCCTGCTTTGATTCATTGGGTGTTTCAAAGCTTTTGTTACTTCTGTAGACTTTTAACACTGGAGGATGGATCAGCTATGCATCAGCCAGACAAGGGCTGATTTTCTGAGGAAGAGACTATAGCACAGGGAGGTTGTGTGACTAACCCAAGTGACTCAGCTGTTCCTGGGTCTAGAGGAGGTGGTCGGTCTGAAACAAGATCTACAAAACCCCACTGCAGCCACTTCTCCACCCACACACCACGACACCTGCTGATGCTGCTGTACTTATACCTTTGTACCCCACACACACACACAATATTAATGTCAATGTAAATAAATGAAAAAGTTGCCAATTAACTCCTCACTATGAAACTCTTTCCTTGTGATCCACATGCACATCTTTTAACGCCGCGTGACAATGGCATAATTTATATGTTCTGAATTTTTCACTTGATATATATTTTGATTGAAAGTGACTTTTTCTTTAGCTTTCAGAAAGAATTCTCACTTGAAGATAAAGAACAATTTGCTAACCATAGAAGAGTGTTCGATACTAAGCTTTTAACTGCACTTCCTAAAGGTGAGTCTTTTTCTAAATGGTTCCCCGGCGTCTGGGCAGTTAAGCCTCATGTGATCTGAATTTCCTTGAGGAGAACTTTCTCACTGATCTCCAACTTGCAGGCTCCTTTTTGCCCTTTCCTGTCTCACCCAAGAATTAGCTTCAATTAATGGACCTGTCTTCTTGCACTTTTTATTATTTTATTTTATTTTAGACACTGGGTCTTGCTCTGTTGCCCAGTGCATTGGTGCAATCGTTGTTCACTGTAACCTTGAACTCTGGGCTCAAGCGATCCTCCTGCCTCAGTCTCCCAGGTAGCTAGGACTACAGGCGTGCACCACCATCAGGCCCAGCTGATTTTTCTTATTTTTTGTAGAATGGAGATCTTGCTATGTTGCCCAGGCTGGCTTAAACTCCTGCCCTCAAGCAAGGCCTCTACTGCCTTGGCCTCCCAAAGTGCTGGAATTACAGCTGTGAGCCACCGTGCCTGGCTCTTCTTGAACTTTTAGCACATTAACTGCCATGTAAGTTGTATTTAACTTACACTAGTTTTGAACCTGGGGCCTCATGAGGCATATATAACTCACATGTCTCTTGACCTAAAACACTGTGGCCCAAGTGTTTTTTTTTTTTTTTCTTGTGTGGCAATCTGTGTGTTACTTTTAACCTTTCTACTTCTTTTTTCCCCTTAATTTCCCTACCTGGAAAGAAAATGGACTTAGAATTTTGCTGGAGGTGGCAGAGAGGAAGCCTAATGTCAACCCTCCTTCCTCTCTCCATTGCCTGTAACCTTCTCCAAGGGCAGTGAGATCTGCCCACACCCCCATTTATTTTCCATCCAAACACTCCCACCACCTCAAGAGGCCCCTCCTGCCTCCGGCAGCTTCCCAGTATTAGGGCTTTTCCACGGAATATTTTGCAGGTCCCAACTGGGCTGCAAACAGCAGGTACAGACTACGTCCGATCATGTTCCTCCTTCCTCCAGCAGGCACCCACACATGTTTTGAGAGCTGCTATTTTCACTGGTAGAGGTGCATTTCCAGGAAGACATTTGCACCACCTAGAAGCCAGTTCTGTCTAGTTTTGCCTGTGCAATGATGGAAGCATTGATCTTTGCTTCTACCACCTGTGACACTAGCACAAGGAAAGATCATTTAGAACCAGCTCACAAAATGTCTTCATCCCAGATGTGGCATGGAACCCTTCCTTTAAAAGAAAACAGGTTCCATGGAAGGGTAGGTTCTTTTCCTACTCTGAAAGAAAGAAGGAAAACACAAGTTCAAGCCCAAAATAAATTAGACCAAAAGATATTCTTTCAATAGAAACTAAATCCAAATTTAGTTTGGAAGTTAGTTTTAGTGACAAATTGGAAGATATCCTGAGGAACTGAATGACAATATGCCTCGGTATAGTCTGATGAGGACGGTTGTTCCGAAAGACTCCAGGGATTTGGCCTGGAGAAGAAAACTTAAACAAGGACATGTCTCAATTTTCTAGTACTTATAGCACTGTCAACCGAAAGAGAGGCTTATTCTATAGCACCCCAGAGACCCAAAATAAAAATATCATGTAGAATTATAAGGAGGTAGATAGAATTTCATGTGAGAAAGAAAATTCTGATTGTTCATGTCACTTGGAAATGAAGTGCACTATATGGTGATCTCCTAAACTCTCCCTGGTGAGTATTGAAGGGACTGTCTCGTGCCCATGTGTCTAAGTGGGATGGATATGGTAGGGGAGTTCCCACATGCTTAGGTGAGTGGACCGGCTGAAAAATGGAATGGTCCACCCAATATTTAGGATTCTTTGTGAAAGAGAAAGACACTCAATTTAATCTGCACCAAACTTAAGTGTTTGAAAATCTATGCAAATGATTGAAACAAACTATGAGAATGAACAACACATTGATATTAGCAGTAGCTGTAAAGGATTAATTAGACAAAGTTCTATATAGCTAAAGTTGTTTCCACTAGCCTGAAGAGTCCCCCTTTCCCCTACTTTACCCCCAGTTATTTCTATTCTTTTTTCTTTTCTTTTCTTTCTTTCTTTCTTTTTTTTTTGCACTATCTGGCTGGGGCTGGGTTTGAACCCGCCACCTCCAGCATATGGGGCCGGCGCCCTACTCCTTTGAGCCACAGGCACCACCCTCTTTCTATTCTTTTTGGGCTTTTTTTTTTTTCTTCTTCTTCTTTTTTTATAAGTAATACCATGGATAATAGTACAATCAGAAAAATTAAAAACAGTGTGAGATGCTCAACGTTCTTTAAGGTTCAACAAATTGTAACTTCATATCTAACAAAATTTTACCTAAGCTTATTCACTGGTTGTATTCATATTAAAATGTATCATAATTGATTATAAGAATATAAGTTTTCCAAATTAAAGATGATTTTATGTGTCAACCAGATTGGTATTTCTGAATTAACAAAATCCCTTCATTCATTGAAGCATGAAAAAACCAGTGCCCTGGCTATCTTGAGTTTTCTCTAAATTCCTCAATCTTGTTTTATATGTCTGCTTCTTATGAATTGGGTAGGTGAGCTTGGAAAGACTATTGTGTAATACCAGGAGTCTCTTTGTTTCTCCATCTTAAAAGATAAGTTAATGATTTTATCAGGTCATAATGTTTAAAAATGAATGAGCGGTGCCTGTGGCTTAGTGAGTAGGGCGCCAGCCCCATATACCGAGGGTGGTGGGTTCGAACCTGACCCCGGCCAAACTGCAACAATAATAACAACAAAATAAATTGATTATGACTTTGTTTTAATGACATTTAGTTTTATGATTGTTTATAAATTTACAAAAGTTTCTTTCTGTTGGTTTAATGAGAGATTCTTGCAACCATGAAATTAAGCATTAAAATGGTCATTGCTTTTTCTCTAAGGACTGCTTTTAACTGTGTCACAAACTCATAATCAAGGGATTGAAAGTCTTTACCTATGTAAAGGTTATAATATGAAAATAGATTTTCCACTTAGGAATTATAAAATGGGTCAAATATATGACTCTACATTCTTTACCAGCTATATTAAGATGTAACGGACATACCATACAATTCATTCATTTAAAGTGTACAATTTGGTGGCTGTTAGCGTATTCACAGGGCTATCCATCCATCAGCACAGTAAATTTTAGAGCATTTTCATTACTCCAAAAAGAAATCCCATTGCTTTTAGCCATGAGCCCTCCCCCTCATCCCTCTAGTTTGTAATTATGGATTTTATAAGCTGCTTGTCTGCATATTACTGGCTGCCAGCCAAGTGTAAAAGGTAAAGGGCATTACTCCTGTGGGATGTTAAGACCAGTGTTCAGAATATTCCAGGTCTGGCCTGTGCTCTTAGGGTGTCAAGTAGAGAAGAAAGAACTGTTCTTGGCAAAACTTCTGCCAGTTATATTTCTTTGGAAGATTCTGGGGTGCTCAACAATGTCCTAGCCAGAAATCTTGTTTCTTTTTCTTGTTCTTCTTCTGTTTTGTTTTGTTTTTTACCTTTGGTAGAAACAAGTCTCACTGTGTTGCCCAGGCTAATCTCAAACTCCTGGCATCAAGCAATCCTCCCATCTCAGCCTCCCCAAGTGCTGGGATTACAGGCGTGAGCCATCATCCCCACTGGCATTCCTGTTTCTTAAAGTTAATTGAAGAAACTGTTTCCTAAGAAAAACACCCAGCACACCAAATTACCTAAAATATTGCTGTTATATATTCTTGTTGTAAAGTATATTAGATCGCTAACTTTATGAAGTATTATGGCCATGCTGTCAAAATCCCTTAAATTGCCTTACCTGAAAACTGACCATCCAACTCCTAATAGAAATAACTATATAGACTTATAGAATCATATTGCCATGGAAGTACCACTCTGAATTACTCAAACAAGAGTGACAGACTCAGATAGAAGGTATAATAAAGACTAAGTTAGTATATGTAGAAGTCTTAATGTATTTGAAAGTAAAGCAGAAAATGTCTTATTACAATGGAAATTAGACCATCTGTGCTTATTTATGTCTGGATTATATAATAGCTACCATTATTAAACCTGATCCATTTATGAGCTATAATTATAACACAGCACACAGTTGAATTACAACTGTGGAATCTGTCTAATTTTAAAAACATTCTTTTCCTTCATTTTTAGGAAATGCACACAGAAAAAGGGGCGCCATGCCACCCTTTGTGCTAACTGGTTCAGAGAACATATTATGTAAATATGAACATGTGTAGCTATACACACACACACATGCACATGTAACTATAACAATGGAGAGAGAAAAAAAGGTTAAAAATAAAGCAAGTGCAGTGAACTGGTAAACTTATAAAAAAAATCTTTTAAATTTTCTGTAAGCTTGAAATTACATAACTTGTTTTTTTATTTGAAAAGAAAAGAAACCTTCCAGATTATCCATCAGAAGATAACTTTGGTAGAATGGTAGGTAGTCTCTATAAATGAAACAAGGGCGCCAGCCACATACACTGAGGCTGGCGGGTTCCAACCCAGCCCAGTCCTGCCAAACAACAACGACAACTACAACCAAAAAAAAAGCCAGGCATTGTGGTGGACGCCTGTAGTCCCCTTGGGAGGCTGAGGCAAGAGAATTTCTTAAGTCTAAGAGTTAGAGGTTGCTGTGAGCTGGGAGGCCACGGCACTCTACCAAGGGGGACATAATGAGACTCTGTCTCAAAAAATAAAAAGAATACAAGTAAAAAAATAAAAAAGAAAAGAAACCTTCCAGATTATCAATCAGAAGATAACTTTGATAGAATTATAGGTAGTCTCTATGAATGTGGCTCAAAGGAGTAGACTGTGGCCCCATAAGCCAGAGGTGGTGGGTTCAAACCCAGCCCTGGCCAAAAACTATAAAAAAAAAAAAGAGAGAGAGAGAGAGAGAGACAAGGAGGTATAACATAGATTTCCGCAACAGGGATGACTTCCATCTGTAATATTTTTAGTATTGGTTTTATGCTACTACTAACATAAAACCATGTTTATAGTATTAATTATATTATAAAACAAACATAATAGAATTAATGTTTATACTACGTATTTGTTATACTCATTTGACTTTTAAATTATAGACCTGGAGAAAATAAACCCGACTCAAAATGTCTCTTTATTATCTCTTTTTGTTCTGTACATTTCTTTCTTATCATCTTATCTCTAGGAAGTGAGGCGTAGCTTGTAAACTGAAAAGAAAGAATAGACTAAGAGGTAATTATTTGTTTCCTAGAGGAATTTTTTATTTTCCTAAAAATGTCATTATAAATTTCCACTAAGAATTAATAAGCTCACCTGTTTAATCGATGACCTCCTTTCATCCCTTAATAAAATGATCACAGACAACCCTAAGTTGTCATTTCAAGCCCCCACTAGGTGGACGGATGCTAACTTCTCCAGGCAGTAGGCGTGATTATAGTGTTGAGTTTGAGTCTTGGCTGTGTTGAAGAGTGTGGTGATGAGCCAGTCTTTACTGGATAAGCTAGGACCTGTGTGTTAGGCACAGGCTGTCTATTTAAAGTGCTTATGCTGTGATCAGTGGTTTGGTGCTCATTCCAGAACAGTTCATGGGAGGCTTTGGAGACGTATGGGGGGATTTTTGTGTCCCAGTGACTAGGGGTGATTTAGGATTTAGTAGGAGAACTTGTGACACTCCATGCCCTGCCGTGTAGGGCTCACAGTGAAGGCATTTCCCACTCCAAGGACCATTGGCACCTCCATCGTGGCCCGGGATCTAGCCCAGGGCCAACCTCCTGACTCTGTGACCCTACCGAGGTCCATCCCTACATCTGTTACATGCTGTCCTGAGATCATTTTAACCTGAATGGCTGCCAGATGGCAGTGCTCACTGGTAGGTCGCCCAGCCTATGTTGTCCAGAAGGGGACAGAGATCTCCATGGGCCACACGACAATTTGCCTTGTGCCCTGTCCTTCTCCTGGTTCTTGCTGTTCCAGGCTTGAGGCTCATCCTCTGTGATGAACAGCTGTATTCACTCCTTCTCATATTTCTTAGCCTTTACAGAACAATGAAAAGAGTGGGATGGCTGTCAGAAAAGTCTGCTGTTGTCTTAGGCTGAAGGTGTGGGTCCTCTCCAAGTTAGCTGATCCTTCCGTCTAGACTTCAGGAAAGAAAAAATGGCAGGAAGCACCTTGCTGCTTGGCTTTTTCTCTGACTTCTGGAATTATTCTTTCTTTCTTTCTTTCTTTTTTTTTATTTGGCGGGGGCTGGGTTTGAACCCTCCACCTCCAGTATATGGGGCCAATGCCCTACTCCTTTGAGCCACAGGTGCCGCCCTGGAATTATTCTTTTTAAATATCTTTAGTTGCATAATTTCCATAGGGGGAAAAAAAAAAAAATTAGTTAAAAGTTTAATGAAAGTGATTTTCAGTGGTCTCTAATTAGAATTTTTTAAAAAATCTGTCTTACTTTTTTCCAGTGGAAGTTACATAACACTCTGTGTGTCAATGTTTTTTATACTTACCCAGCTGAAATAATTCCGGGTGGGAGGTTAGTATCATTCTGCTACTCAGGATATGGGTCTAAGTCACACCTTTCAGAGCCTTTGGAATGTGGTTTAGCAGCTTCTTGGGCAATCTTAGGAAAAACATGGCCCTGTTCTCCTCTTTGGGGTTTAAATAATTAATTAAAATGCTTTGGTTTTTTTATTATCCTTGAAGGTATTTTCAAAATATGTACTACCAGTCTGTGAAAGTTTTATCACTGTAATCTCACTAGAGCTAATTTGTTGACCGGGAAGCTAGCATTAGCCAAACTTCCCCTGGCAAGGCAGCACGCACCATTTCCATACCCTGCCTTCTAAAAAGGAGCATAATTAACATTGTGGAATAAGTACACCTCTGCTCACGGTGATCTTGTTCCTGGGGAGACCACTTGAGAGGCCTATTCTGAAGCTAAAGAGAGTTTTTTGAAGCCAACCACCTTAATGAAAGCCAATTCAACTAAAGTTTTAGGGTGGCTGTCATTTAAAAGGAAATAAAGAGAAGCTAGGCTTGTATCTCTGAACACAATCAGCAGTTGAAAGTCATGTGCATATGTGCGTGGTTTTGATTCATTGCTAAAAATGAACGCTTTAAAGAATCAAATTGAAGCAGCTGAGAATTAAATTTCTCGTATTCAGAATCTCCTTTGAGTTTCTCCTGTGACTCAGCCTTTCAAAACTTCTTTGCCCTGGGCTATCCAGCCATAGTGTCTGTCTGTCCCTCTCTCTCTCACCCAGCCCTTCCTAAGTCCTCAGTAAGAGTCACTCTGTGAGCCTTCATGAATTTAAGCCATTGAGGAGGAGGCAAGAAGGAAGACCTTTATTCTCCACCGATTTTGACTCTTTCTCCAAAGACACGATTGTCTGGCATCTTAGTAATGTCCCTGTAGTTAGTGTCATGTGAGAAGTTCCTCAGCTCAGCAAAACATTTGTTCTGGTCATGCAGTGCTGCCAGAAGAATTGGGATAATTACTTTATCCGTCACGCACCTAAATTATAGCAAAGAAAAAAAACACGTTAACATTGTTAACATTTCCTTCCAGCAAAAGCCTGTGAGGACAGGGTTAGGGCCTGCATTATTCTAAACTGTAGCTAATCCTGGTAAACCACACTAGATACTGTCATGCAATTTCAGGTACTCACAGATTACAGGACAGGGTGAAACAGGAGTGGCTGTGAGCTCATTACTGAAGCTGGCTGATGCCACATGGGGCGTGTACTGCTCGTGTCTACTTTTAGAAAATGTTTTTCATAATAAAAGCTTAAAATACTTTGTTAAACTAAATGAAAATTAGAAACAGATATTGGGATTTCTGCTTAAAAAACACTTTAGTAGAGAGATCTTACTTGTCAGCCTCCCTTGGATAAAATAGAACGTGTTCTCCTGCCCTCTGTGATATTATCATACTTCTTAGCCAAACGTGTGATATATACAGGGCAGCCATGAAGTTCATGTGCAGTTTAAAATCGTTGTTTGTCACACCTTTAATTCTAGTGCTCTGTGATTGCCTGAGCTCAGAAGTTCAAAACCAGGCTGAGCAAGAGTGAGACCCCATCTCTAAAAAAGCAGCCAGGCATCGGGATGGGCATCTGTAGTCCCAGCTACTCGGGAGGCGGAGGCAAGAGGATCGCTTGAGCCCAAGAGTTTGAGGTTGCTGTGAGCTGTGATGCTACGGCACTTTACCAAGGGCGACAAACTAAGACTCTGTCTAAAAAAACAAAATAGTTGTCTGTTTTAAATTGCACACAAACTTCATGGCTACCGTGTGTGTGTGTGTGTGTACGTGCACATGTGCACACACGTGTGACTCATTTGGCATATGCACCCCCTATTAGGAAATACACTCCACGAAAGCAGGAACTGTGTCAGTTTTGTTCATCACTGTCACACGGGGCCAAGAACAGAAGTTTCAGTTCAGTAGACAGCCACTGAGTAAATAAAATGAGGACATGACTAACTAGTAGACTTTTCTTTTTGTTCTTTATTTTAGTTGCAGAATTAAGAAAAATCTTTGAACCAAAGAGAAAAGAATTTTTAGACATGAAAAGGTAAGATAACTGTAGTACAGAATTAGGAGTAGAAGGGTTTGACAAAGCCGTATTTATTTTTCCCTTTGAACTGACTGCCTTTGTTCATTGTGCCTTTTTTGGTGTGCTGTGCAGAAAAGAAAGAATTGCCAGGCGCCTAGAAGGAATTGAAAATGACACCCAGCCTCACTTCTTGCAGAGCTGCACAGGGCTGGTGACTCACCGTCTGCTGGAGGAGGACACGCCTCGGTACATGCGAGCCACCGACCCAGCCAACCCCCACGTTGGTGAGCGCGCGTGTCACGTCCGGTGGCTGGGCTTGTTACACGTTCATTGCCTTTTTTATCTAGTGGCATCAAAAGTGGGATATTCTACAAAAGTGACTTATGTGCATATAAACATTTTATTCCATGCATTTATTAAAAAATAGCAACAACACATATGTCAGCTCCTCCCGGTCACAGACACGGTCCTCCAGTACCATAGCAGGAAGAAATGATAACCTTTGGCACCTTATCGGATAACCGATGATCTTTCATTTCTTGCCATAGACCGAGGCCCCTCAAAGGTGTGAACTTATCTTTCTGCACCCCCCGGGCTCAGCCCAGGATCTGTTGTCAGAGCCCTTTAGCAAATATTTGTCTGGTAAAGGAATGAATGAGATGGGTAGCTGGCTGTTCTTATAGTAAATTTAGACTAAACGCCCAGGTGCCAAGCACAGGCAGCCCCTGCTCTCAGCAGAGAGTTAAAGCTGGACCCTGAATGATTAAGGTACTTATCCTAAGTGTTTATGCAACAGAACACTCTGTTGAAATTACTTTAATGTATGCACTTTTAAATGTGTTGCATATTTATTTCATACGAAACAGTACCTCGAGCCAGCATAACTCAGAGTTTTCCTGAGTTCCTTTTTTACTTTTCCTTGATTACTCAGAGTCACGGTTATGAGCATGCAGTATTCAACTTGACCCCAGGAGAGGATGAGGTACGCAGGACTGCACTTCCCACCCAGTCCTGCTGAGGCTCTGTGCTGCTGCTTTTTACAGTCAGTGTTTTCTAGCTTCTTCCTGAGGAAGGGCTACTGCTCCCCCATCATGATGTTATCAGTTTGCTTGTCTCTGCAGTTTGTCATTTTCTGTGGCCAGAAAACTAGAGAACTCAGATAGTTTAAAGCTTACTTGCAGGAGAAATAAAAAAATATACATACCCGAGTACCAACATCGATAGCCAGAAATAGACCTCAGGGTACATAAAATGTCACTCTATCTGTAGTACATGATAATTTAAACATCATGTACTAGTGAGAAATGGAAGAATTTTGTAATAAAATAGTACTGAAAAAAATGGGTTCATTGGAGGATGGGGTGGGTGTCTTCCTCTTCTCAATTCCTACCAAACGTAAAAATCAGTTTTAGTTATTTGTGTGACCAATTTGAAGGACATAATTGAAAATATAGGTGAATATTTAATTCAAGTAGATTGGAAAAGGGTTTTCTAAGTGTAGAAACAAATAGTCGAAGAAATCACCAAATGAACAGTCAAGTCAATTGACTTGACTACATGACAATTTATATCTATACTTCAAAGAAAATCTTATACACACATAGACTCCACAACAAAATCAAACCACAGCAAGTCTGAAAATGTCCGTGAAGGTGACAAGGGCTAATATTTCCTATAAAAGCTTACATAAAACAGGGTGGCACCCATAGCTCAGTGGGTAGGGTGCCGACCACATACACGGAAGCTGGCGGGTTCAAATCCATCCTGGTCCTGCTAAACAACAATGAAAAGTGCAACTAAAAAATAGCTGAGAGTTGTGGTGGTTGCCTGTAGTCCCAGCTATGTGGGAGGCTGATGCAAGAGAATCTCTTAAGCCCAAGAGTTTGAGGTTGCTGTGAGCTGTGACTCAATGGTGCTCTACTGAGGGGCGACAGCTTGAGTTGCCCTGGGTAGAGTGCCCTGGCGTTACAGCTCACAGCAACCTCAAACTCTTGGGCTCAAG
The DNA here is from genome assembly GCA_963574355.1 of Loris lydekkerianus. Lineage (NCBI taxonomy): Eukaryota > Metazoa > Chordata > Mammalia > Primates > Lorisidae > Loris > Loris lydekkerianus. The sequence goes on from CAUYPK010129830.1 coordinate 44,546, forward strand.
CAATTCTCTTGCCTCAGACTCTCAAGAAGCTGGGACTACAGGCACCTGACAGAATGCCTGGCTACTTTTAGAGACAGGGTCTTGCTCTTGCTCAGGCTGGTCTCTAACCTGTGAGCTCGGGCAATCCACCTACCTGGGGAGAGTGCCAGGATTACAGGAGTGAGCCACCATGCCTGGCCCCAAAGTCAATTTTTTTAAATGAATAGTCAGTATATATGAGGAAACATATATTGCAAATACAAGTATAAATTGAGGCAGACTTTATAGAAATTAATTTAACAGTCTAGCAATTGTCTTAAGATGATGTATCCATTGATAAAGCAATTCTACGTCTATGAGTTCATTGTGATACTAATCAGAAAATCAGACTGGTTGGAAGTTAGAAACAACCTAACTACCCACCAATATGGGAAGAGTTAAATTAATTGTGGAATGCCTATTAAATAGATTCTTATGAAGAATGATGTCTTCAAAATAAGACTTCTAAATATAAGAAAATATTTCCTATAGAACTTCAGTCACATTGAATATTTTTGACAGGAAGAAAGGGGAGCGATGACTCTATAAAAGACCGGAAGGAAAATACATAAAGATATCAAGTTACTAGGGTTATTGGTGATTTGGGTTTTTACCTTCCTATTTTCACGTCAGACATTTTCTACACCAAACATTCTACAATTGGAAAAGGACATTTCTGCTCAAAATAAATAAATAAACCTGGTGCCTATCAACGTGACCATGTTTTTATGGTTACTGTCAGGTCGCGTGAAGCCATAACCCATCCCTTGTCAAATTATAGCAGTTCAGTTGCCTCCTGTCTTTTCTAGAAAACTGTGAACTCATCTGGTGGCGTCACATGTGACATATTAAACTCACAAAAGAAAAAAGGAGATAAGGGAAATAAGCAAGGTCTGATAAGGTCTGGGGAGTGAAGGGGCTGAGTTTTAGTGTAAGACTTCTGTGGCTCAGAGCCTGTGGACCATTCACAGCCTTCAGCTATGTGGGTGACTGCAGATCTAAGCTCCTTCAGAAGCCCAGGTAAATCATTTCAGATACACACACCAGGTGAGAAGTGGGTTCTTTATAGCATGGGTGCCCCAGCGCGTGGAGAGCATCCATAGGTGTGTAAATGAGTGTCTTTCCTTGAAATCTATATGTACTGTCCATGTGATCTTCTTGTAGGCCGATCAAATGAAGAGGAAGAAACGTCGGATTCTTCCATAGAAAAGCAAATTCGATCTAAATACTGCAAGGAAGCCTCAGGCATCCATAGTGATTCATCCTATGGTTCTAGTACCATGGACACCCACAGTCTGGAGTCCAAAGCTGAACGAATCGCGAGGTACAAAGCGGAAAGGAGGCGGCAATTGGCAGAAAAATACGGGGTATCTCTGGATCTCGAAGCCGACTCGGCGGAATATCTGTCTCGCTATTCCAAGCCCAGGAAGGATCCTGATGCTGTTGAAAAACGGGGAGGGAAAAGTGACAAACCAGATGAGTCCAGCAGAGAGTCGAGTTCTCCCTACTCTGGGAGTGAGACTGTGGGGCTCAGGACCTGTGTGGGTGAATCCCAGGACTATGGCCTGTACGGGAGTGACAGTACGTCCGAGCAGGAGTTGCTGCTGAACGTGGAAAACCAAAGACGAGGTCAAGAGCTGAGTGCCAGGCGTCAGGCCCAGGATCTGGCCCCAACAGTCGAGAGTTCTTCGACCTACGAGAGCTGTTCGACCTTCTCGTTCTCGGGCCGAGACTCCTTCACTGATGTGCCAAAGTCCCCAAAGCAGCTGCACACCTCATCACTGCAGCAGCCAGCATCCCGGAGCCCCGCCACTGGCGACTCACCAGTGTTCTCTGATGCCCGGCCCAGGTAAGCAAACAGTCCCTGCTGGCCACACACATGAGCCTTCTCCTTGCCATGAGCTAGAGTCTGGGTGTTCTTGGCATTGTGTGGATAGCAAGGGTTATTGGGAAAATAACAAATATGATGTGTGATTTTTTTTTTTTTTACAAATTTTTTATTTTATAGTTAAATCATAGCTGTGTACATTAGTGCAATCACCTGTACCCATTCTAAGATAAACCATAAATGTGGCCCCACCCATTACCCTCCCTCCACCAAAACCTCCCCCCTCCCTTCCCCTTCCTTAGCCCTTTCCCCATAGTCTTGTGCTATAGTTCGGTTATAGCCTTCATGTGAAAGCTATAATTTAGCTTCATAGTAAGGCTGAGTACATTGGATACTTTTTCTTCCATTCCTGAGATACTTTGCTAAGAAGAATATGTTCCAGCTCCATCCATGTAAGCATGAAAGAGGGAAAGTCTCCATCTTTCTTTAAGGCTGCATAGTATTCCATGGTGTACATGTACCACAATTTGCTAGTCCATTCGTGGATCGATGGACACTTGGGCTTCTTCCATGACTTAGCAATTATGAATTGGGCTGCAATAAACATTCTGGTACAGATGTCTTTGTTATATTGTGACTTTTGGTCTTCTGGGTATAAACCTAGTAAAGGAATTAT